>BMAV01011069.1:53432-109538 GCA_019973955.1 Trichonephila inaurata madagascariensis
CCTCTTTTCGCCTGCAGGATGATACATCGGTCATCCCCTGCAGTTGTCGTCCTCGGGCGGCCACCACCAACCTTTCTAACAGCTGTACATGTGGTTTGGAACGCTTTCCAAGCGCGTGAAACGACACTTTTGTTGATTCCGAACTCTGCAGCTACACTGGTGACAGTACGCCCCACCTCCAGCTTTCCGACCATTCTTCCACGTGTGAAGTCGTCTAGGTGATTTCTTCTAGCCATATTTCACGAACTGACTCACTGGCACTTGCAGCGAATATGTTGAATTGCGTCTCCGTCCTTCATTTTATTCTACTGTTGAGCAGCGCGCGCCGACATCACGCGTTTTGCGTACGCCCACATCGCCATCACAGACCTCCTTTTCTGCAATTTCATGGCTATCTGCTAAATTTTTACATTGTTGCTTAAGTTTTGCACACCAGTGTATTACTAAATTATCAAATGATTGTCCTACGTGGAAATCCAATACAGTAAAATGTGTTGTTGATGAAATGTGGTTAAATTTTTTCTAGGGCTTCAAACCGTAATTTTTTTTATTCCAGTTTTAGTTTTGCCACAAATAATGGTTGGTTTTTGGGGTTCAGTTCCAAATGAATAATTTTATTTTATGTATATTCTTATTTGTACTAAAATATAATTCTATCATTAACAAAAATATAATTATATGGGGAACTAATTTGATATCGGGGGTAATAGTGCCAAGCAGTGCTTCTTGTTGCTGGATTGGAATTTAATACTGCGGCCTAGCGGTAATTTAATGATACACAATAATTTTAAAGGATTATTTTGAAATACATTGAAATGTATTTCAAATAAAGGATATAGGAAGAGATTGATACGATACACAGAGTAGTAGGTGATCCCAAAGTTTCATCCTTCTATCTCTGTGAGTGAAGAGAATTTTTTTTTTTTTTTTTGAGAAATTCGAAGGTGGCAATGATCTGTTCCGTTCTATATATTTCTAGACAAAGCATTTTCGTATCCGTTTCTACGGAACGCAAAGCAAAGGTTCACTGACGCGGGGGTATAGCTCAGTGGTACAGCATTAGACTGCAAATCCAGAGGTCCCCGGTTCAAACCCGGGTGTCCTTTTCTTCAGTGAAGTGAAGAGAAATATGTTTCTGAGAATTTCGAAGGCGGCTATGATCTGTCTCATTCTGTATATTTCTAGACAAAGCATTTTCGCATCTGTGACGGATTTGCGTCACAACCGTGACTGTGTGCGCGCGCATCGTAAAAATTCACCCTCATCCTATTTCTCTAACGCCCCAAAATAAGTATAACTTCAAAAAATGAGAATTGATGTTATAGGGGTTAGAGGGTTGCGCTACTGCTAGGTGACAAGAGATGCCTACCCACCATTCAACATGATGCATCTCAGTAGGGGAAAGTCTTCGTAATTTTGCTGATGTCTGCGATGGGAGACTTAACGTATGCCGAAGAAGCAGACATGTATTACATGTGAGGCCGTGCAAATGGTAATGGCAGAGCTGTGCTACGAATGTATCACGCACGGTTTCCTGATCGACGAATGTTGGATCACAGAATATTACAGCGATATTACCACCCCGATCTCCCGAGCCTCGATTACTTTTTGTTGGGTTTGATTGAATATTAACGTCGCACTGTTCAGCAACACGAGGGCTTTTGGCGACGGACCACGTCATTTTGAACCATGGTTAAGTGACGTGGACGATACCTGAGCTGGCACCCCCCTCTCCTAACTACTACACCACACCAACGGGAGGACGTTTCAGCTCTCGACAGATTTAACGTGCATCGCTGCCCTACACGGCGGTTCTTTAGTGGTACTGTGCTCGAACTCGGGACAAGGCAAGCCACGGTCCGATACCTATACCACGGCCAGTACTTTTTGTTGGGACATTTGAAGATTCTCGTTTATGCCACTTCAAATGAGGATCTCGTTGCTCGAATATCCGAAGCTGCTGTGCGTGAAATCCCTGGAATCTTTTAACGTGTATAAGCCAATCCTTCCACCAACGCTGTCAAGCATGTATCACTACTGGTGGACGAAATTTTTAACAGATATTGAAAACGTTACATTCATCAATAAACACTTTGTCTTTCCTTTCATCTCTTATTTTTTATGTTTGGGCCTCATCGCTTCACTTTCGACCCTACATTCCTATACAATAAATTGTTACAATGTCCTTAAAGTTTGCACCATGAATTCGGGACCACCCTGTATATGTGTGTACATATATATATATAATGTATTGGAGTAATTCTTAGATTGAAAGGATAAATGCAACGTGCAGCCGTTTATCATATATTTTATTTACATATTCATCAAAGCAGTCTGCACTCCAAGCCATGACAAAACTAGCCCTATTTTTAGCGTCGATTAGGAGCCAGTGCGTCGTTCGTTCACGTGTTTCTTAGTAAGTTCGCCGGAGTCGTTCTAATAGGGGGGCGGGTTGAGTTGTTCTGGTAGGTTTTACCCCAACTGACACTTGAAGGGTTGGGAACACATATATATATATATATACAATTAGTTAATAAGTACAAAGAAAGAAGTTAGAAAGTACAAACCAGTGCAATATAAACAAAGCTTCATTCATTCAGATTGACGTCCAAAGTGAATCTGCTTCGCATTTGCGGGGAAAAAAAATCCGAACTTTTTGAGTTGAGTTTGGTGTTTTATGGCGCAAGAGCCAGTTTTGGCTATACTGTGCCAAACATTCATAGGTCTGTGGTCTGGACGGAAAAAGAAGAAACTGGATGACAAGATGGAAGGTCGAAAATAGAGAAGGATCACTGGGGTACCCCGGGGTCGTGACACCCGTGTTTACCAAAGATAGTAAACCCCTTGGTAAAAGGAAAAGATCACTAGGGTACCTCGGGATTATGACACCCGTATACCCACCTAAAGAAGGTGAGCCCCCTGAGGGACTAAACTTTGAGAGTGCATGATTTCGTCATTGCGATAAAAGTTAACCAAATTCCTTTGATCAACATTTTGCAATCCAGCAAAAAAGAATAAGTTTGGAAAGTATGGATGGTTGGGGGATTTGCAGGAAAAGAAAACTCGTAAATTAATAAAGCAGCTTGAAAGAAAATCAAAATCTCAGTCTCAAAGCCTTTGGAGTGAAACTCCGAGGACCTGCAAGCCATAACAAACTAATATCGAAAGTAAAAAATACATGGAAGATATATCTTAGATAATGACCAATTTAAGACTGCAATATGACTAATAAGAAACCCCTGGCAAATGAAAAACTGAAAGCATCCCCGATTGTTTTGGAGTCTCTGATTGAGCAACACAGCTGTGTGATCCCGTTATCTGTCCTTCAAGAATATGGTTAAATAAATGACTCGGATACGGATTTCCCACCAGTGGTGTAGCTACCATTGTGCTAGGGGCCAGGGGTGGCCAACCTTTTTGGTAAGAGTGCCACTATATGCACGCATAAATCATTATGTGTGCCACTTCCAATTTTCCAACTAACAAAAATATATAAAACGGTAAAAAATTTTACTAATTGGCTTATGAGATCGTTTCGCAAATAGCATATTTCTTATGCAAATCAAAGTGAAAATTTTAAAATAATGTATTAAATATATATATATATTTTATTGTTGATAAACTTTTTACTTTATTTTTAATGAACTTTTCTTTAGGTATAAAATAAAAAGGAGTAATTTTTAACATTATTAAATAGTCAGTACTTTTGAATTTGTAGTTTTTTTTTTACCAAGCCAGTGGCGTAGCGTGGGCTTTCGCAGCCTGCGGCCGACCGGAAATTTGTTGCCTTTATTTCAATTATTACTCAAGAAGGTTAGTAAAAAAAAGCAGCTTTAAATTTTTTTTTTGTTGATTAAAAATGCACTTTTCGTGTTTTTTTCATAGCAAGATCTCTTATACAATTGTCAATATCAATATGTATGTCATGTTTAATTGCCAGAATGGCTAAATTTGTTAGCCTTAACGTAAACATAGCCGATCTGAGATAATTTTTCATTAATTTTAGCTTAGAGAAGCTTCTTTCGCAACTGGCATTACTGATGACAGATGTTAAAAAAATTCTCAACATTATGGCAATGTTTGGTAAGTCATCTTCAAGCTTCAATAATATATTTTAAAAAACCCAGAGAGCCGGACCTAACGAGTTTTTTTACAGCCTGTATCTGTTGCAGCTACGAAAGCTTGTAGACGTACGCGTTCAAGTTAGAATTCTTTATTAATGGCCTGAGGAGCTTGATCTAAGTTAGGTTCGTTCATGCTCAATATCACTTCAGGCTTTAAAAAAGCATATTTTTGCGCTAGATTCTGCAACTGTTGGAATCTTTCTCGAATTTCAGCAGTTACTTTATTGAAGAAAATATAGTTCGCCTCAAGTCATCTTCGTACGATAACTGAACATCTTTACTTCCGTCGTCAAATATGCTTCCTCTTGATTTGTCTAGGGAGTTCAAAAGAAATTTCAAGCTCTTCACATACTTTTATTATATATTAAAGCGTTATCCACGAATTCCTCTCGTTTTGCTTCTAATACGGCCTGTAAAGCACGCATCTTTTGAGCACATTGATAGATATTTAGTCCCTCTGTAAATAATTTTGAGCACACATCATTGACTTCCCACAGTACCGGTTTCCAGAAGCCCAAGTAACAAAAACGAATGCGATTGCATAGACTAATAAACTTCCTGCCTCTGTGTGTGTATTAAAGTTTTCACTCGTTTTCGTCAGTTTCGTCGCGCTGGCGCAATTTGGAGTTTGAAATACAGTCGGACCTCTATATAACGAAGTCGATAAATCCTGGAAAAAAGTTCGTTATATGGAAAATACATTATATGGAGGTTCGTCTTTTAATAAACTTTATATAAACCACATTAAACAAATTTTAAATTCATAAACACTATATATTAAAAAAAGTAATTATTCACATCTTTTTTTAAAGTAATATATGTTTATTTTTTTATATCTTACCCATCAAAAAAGAAAGGAAAACAAGAAAAAAGAGAATGTCGAAGAATTCACCGTGTTTTCAATATTAAGAAAATAATTTTATACAAAAATTAAAGAATTTTGTGAGGACATTTTATAATTTAAAGCATACAAGTAATATTAAACATACATTATTTTATAGTTAGAACACAAGGACAACCCCACTGAGGGTAAAAGAGGATATCGAAGATGTTTCGAGTGAACTGGGCAATGGGGGTTAAGGGTTGCACTTCTTAGATGAAACATCCAGAACTCTATTGCTCTCGGCAAGTCAGGATGTAATAAAACCAGTTCAAGATTTACGACCACCATAAAATGTGTTAAGATGACAGCCTACCTACGGACCCAATTCTTTTTATAAAAACAAATATTTGAAACAAATTGAGTGTTTTTAGGAAGGAAAAAAAATGTAAATACATACAAATTTTTAAATATTGTACTGTTAGAAAAATTGGTTATTTTCAAGGAAATTTTACTAAAACGGGTAACACTGTATAAAAATTTCTAATACAATTATCAAAATTTTCTTCATACACAACATATATATCATGGTGCTCTTCAAAATGAGCCAAAATCTAAGAGAAATATTAAAATACAAAAAAATTACAGACAATTATACATATGAAAATTTTGATATTTTTTTAAAGTTTTTTCTTTAGAAAAACTACCCTAAATGAAAAACTATTTAACCTACAACAAAACTTATGGTCCACTTTATGAAAAATAGTATAAGCATGGCCAAAAAATTTCAAAATGTTATCTGGTTTGGTTCTAAAGATATCATGTATCTGGTAAAGCGTTTCTTACGAAAACATAATTTGGAGAAAAACTCATTTAAGGTTTTATCTTACTGCCCTTTTGCATAGAGTGATGTTTTTTTAAAATCACTATAACTATTTCTATTTCGCGTAAAGGAAAAAGAAAAACTGTTTTGGAAAGAAAAATGTTCAGACTAAGATTTTGAAACAAAAAAAAAAAAAAAAAAAAAGCCTTATGTAGACGAAAAACGACATTTTCAAGGTAGGCAGTCACCTTAAAGAGAGAATAACTTTAACTTTTTTCAGAAATACTTTTAAAAAAAGGGAGAACAAAAACTGAATCACAAAAGAAAAAGTTCGTTACATAGAAAATGCACTTCGCTATAGAGAGGTTTTTTTACGAAGAAAATCGTGAAATGTTCCAAGGTTCCAGGAAAAAGTTCGCTATATAGAAAAATTCTCAATATAGAGGTTCATTATATAGAGGTTCGACTGTATTTTTTGAATTTAAATACCGCGGTGCTTGCCGCCGCTTCTTTTCGTATGCGCCCGTTTCCATGGCCCCCTCTGCACCCCCCACGCTACTCCACTGTATCAAGTCATCTATATTAGAATTAGTTCTTGAAGATCCTAACAAAATTAGTTGTTTTACGTGTACACATAAGTTAATTTTGAGCGACATTAGGATTTTATTACGTTCGTAATAGAAAACATTGGTTCACAAACATATGTTGATCCAAAACTGCAATAATACCCGATAGCCAAATCTTGTAAATTTGGAAAATCGCTTGTCGGTTCAAATTTTCAAAATTCTATATAATTTTGATCACTTTAGTTGGAATAAGTTCCTTATATTTGCTTTTCAATCTAATATGGTGCTGTAGGTCAATAATTTCGATTTGGATTCCAGGTAGATAACAGTAAACGTCTTGTAGAGAAATTGAAAAAGGATTTATGAAAAGAATCCGCATTTTTTTTTTATCTTGAAAATCATCGAACCTAGCACTGAATGAATCCTTCAAAAGGAATATAAAAATTTTTAAATCTATTACAGCTTGTAACATTATTAACTTTGGTAGATACTACACTATTGTGAAACGTGTTAATCTTTTTTCTTCAAAATAGAGACGAAAGATGAAAAAGTTTGCTTATAAAAGATACATGACCATCTAGGATAAGAAAAATACAGTCTTTTTCCTGTAATTTAAAACATTTGTGTGTTCCATAACATCGGTAAGGAAACTTAAAACTATAGCCAGTCTTCATTCTTGAGTAACAAGCACTCGCTGGACAGTTCATTGTTTTCCATTGTGTATTTTAAAACACGCTCTCTTGAATTCCCAAATCTCGCTTTTACACTTTCTTTAGAAAGGCAGCGCAGCAATGAAGGAGTATTCTTTATATGATAATTTTCTATTGTATTTCAGTTAATTGTGTTTAAAATAAACTTTTAGTTTTTTTTTGTCCAACACAAACACATTTTAATAAAATTGCAATAAAATTGTGTTTTATTATAATTTCAAAATTTTCAGTAAGTTTTCGAGTTCCACTGTTACAACTCTACCGCGCCGCTGGTTGGCCACCCCTGGGCTAAGCGGTGCCGTGCACTGGACCCCTCAAGCTCAGGAGGGGCCTTTGGACTCTAACCACCAAGAAAGCCGAACTTGCGATAATTTCTCCATTTAAGATATAAATACAAAAGGCTGTAACACAACTACCATAGCAACTCAGTTGAAAGTAATCTAGAACTTGTAGGGAATTCCACTAAAGTCTTTCCGTTATTTGTGTAGTGCTGCGAATAAAAGTTTATATTATTTTCAGTTTTTTATAAACTGTTACTTAAAAATAAACTTCAAGTTCCATGATAAATCTTACCATATTTATTATTACATCTAAAAAAACATACACAAGAAGCATTTCTTCCTTGTGGTTAACATTTTATTTTTAATAACATTTCACATGAGCTAGTTTCCTGTTTCAATATTTTTTTTCTACTCGTATTTGCCCCAGACTGATGTAATCTTGTCCCTCTTCCTCTACTTTTGCAGAAACGTTCTTTTTTAAAAAAATATTGAATTGTATTTCTTGCATCATTTCCTGTCTATCTCGGTGGACCATTTGACAGCTCTAAGCCCTCTGTGTGTGTGTGTGTGTGTGGAGGGCGAGTTCAATCCACTCGAGTAAAGAAAAATAGCCGGAGATTCCCCAAAGGCGTTTTGGATCGACGAATCAAACTAGTGAAAACCATTTGATAGAACAAACTGGAGCATCACCGTTTTTCACCAACATAATGGATACGACACAAGACATATCAAAGGTAGATCAGCTAAGCCTTGTTGTGTGGTATGCAGTAATAACCAGTTGATATAAAAGTAGTGTGTTTCTAGCCTTTTATACAGCCATCAAACATGGTGTGACAGATTTAGTCAAATTATGTGTAGGTCAAGGTTACATTGGAGCCAATGTGATAAGCAATGTGTACAAAAACAGATAAATATTCAGCCTAACACAGAGTACGTACGTTGCGCCACTCATAATTTTCTATTTGATAATTTTGTCTTTTACTTAGTATATCATAGAAAAGCTGATTTCCCTCTAACTGAAAAGTTTTTCAGTTCACCCAGTTTCACTGTAGCCTGACCTTCAAATTCTATTATTCAATCTTGGTAAGCAGCCCCTTCCTCTTCATTCATTCCTAATGAAACTGTTGCACCAGCTAATGGCTATTATTTGATAAACTATTGCTATGCTTCCTTTACATAATTCTATAAGCTGAAACATAGTTCTACTACTTAAATCTGGAACTGTGATCTCTTGTACAGCTTTCAGAAGGGCTTTTACTAGTACAGGGTTGGCGAAATTAAACTTCCGCTACTTAGAGGACCCTGGAAGCCGTTCTACTGGTCCGAAGAAAAAAATATTTATACAACAGACACTTTAGATGATGCGCTCGAGGCTTCTGAAATAAAAAATAATTAAAAAAATTGCCAATAGATGGCGCTGTGGGTCAGCATATTCCAGCAAAATATGTTAATATCACGCACAATAAAAGAAAGATGTTCTTGCCACAATCAGATAAGCACTGCAGAATGCCGACGTAGTCTGAGAGTGCACTTCTTGTGAAGCTATACTACCGCAACAGTGAGAATGCATCGGCAGCTGTCAGAGTTCCGCCGTCTCAAGAAAAAACGACGTAGGCCGATGTCGGGTGAGTGAATAATAACGTCGCACTGTTCAGCTACATGAGGGCTTTTAGCGACGGACCACGTAATTTTGAACCATGTGAAAGTGACATGGACGTCACCTGAGCTGGCACCCCCTCTCCTAACTACCACACCACACCAACGGGAGGACGTTTCAGCTCTCGACAGATTTAGCGTGCATCACTACCCTACATGGTGGGTCTTTAATGGTACTGTGATCGAACTCATAACATGCCTGCCATGATCCGATACCTTGACCACTGGGCTACCGCAGCCCTGGACCGATGTCGGAGCGTGCTTTTAAAGACATGATGGTAAAATTCGAGAAAATATGACAAAGCTAAGCATTCTTCCTGGAAGAGGACGAAAAAGAATCAATACTGCCGTCGTAAAAGGATATTGCCATAGCGGTCGTGGAAGCAAGCAGTGAATCACTTCACGGAACTGTCGGCGTACTGACAATTTCACGTACTCTTGATATGACCTACTCCACTGGCCGACATATCATGCGTGAAATTTTGAATTTCTACCTGTATAAGATTCAAGCGGTGCAGCAATTGAAACTGTACGACCCAGACGCTCGCAAAGCCTTCGAGCTAGAATTTCTTGCAAGAATGGCGGTCGATGATTCATTGCCATGGAACATACTGTGGTCGGACGAGGCCCACTTCCATCTTAATGGACAAGTGAATAGCCATAATTGTCGCTTCGGGGGGGGGGGCAGACCCCCCGGGCGGTACATATTAAAGTTTTGCATTATACGAAAGTGACTATATGGTGCAGGTTCACCGCTTTATTCATTCTTGGGCCCTACTTTTTTTGAACAAGCGACCGTCAATGTCTACCACCTGTACAGAAACAAGTTTGCGTACAAAAACCATATTCATGCACGATGAAGCCCCACCTCACAACGCGAGTTCAGTCCAACAGTTAAGACAAGCATTGACAGACATACGTGTGAACAGGCGATCTTTCCCAACAGCTTGGCCACCACGATCACCCGCTCTCACGCCTTGTGACTTTTGGTTATGGGGCTTTTTGAAAGATAACGTTTACCAGGAGCATTTGACAATTGCGTTGGATATGAAGAACAGTATTCACCGCCATAAGCGCCATCTAGTGGCTATTTTTTCAACTATCTGTTTTAATTTCAGAATCCTCGAGCGGATCATCTGAAATGTCTGTTGCCCAAATATTTTTCTCTTCGGACCAGTAGAATGGCCTCCAGAGCCCTCTGAGTAGCGGAAATTTAATTTCGCTAACCCTGCATGTATGACTTTAAAGTCCTTTTCTTCAAATTTCCAAAAACTACATATGCCTCTTTTAAATGCTGAATTCTATGGACAGAAATACACATTTTTAATGTCATGAAAAAAGCTGGGATGATGAGATAAGAAATTGTTAGAAGTCGTGTACAGTATAACATCACAAAAATAATGCATTAACTGATCTTCAAAACATAAACTACAAATCATAATTAAAAGCAACAAAATCAAACATTGCTGCTGAATGAAATAGTACGGATGGAATTTTAAAAATTTTAGTAAGCTAGAATTTTGAAATGATATCAGAAAGCATTCTTATGAACTATTATGTATCAGGAACAACATTAAAACCTATTAATGGATCAATTTGTGTTGCTAAAAAAACTATGATGCTCTCATTTAAACATTGAATTGTTAAATTCATTTTCAACTTTTTTCATTTCAGTACTATTGAACTCTGTTATACTGTTTTATTTTCTAAAATTTTATAGATTTTTTTGGTCATTTAAATTCTACCAATTACGATTTCTTGAAAACATACTATTTTCTTTTGATTGTTATAAAAAGAAACAGAATTTTACTGAGCTTATGTACTTGAAAGACAATTTGCATTTCAGAAAGTCATACAAGAAAATGTATTCCATTTGAAACCTTTTTAGTACCAGATTTAAACTGATCCAAGACTAGTAGTCAGGAGTTCACGTAAACAAACTTAAAAATATGATCAGGGATTTTCTGCATTAGACAATTAATTCATGGAATTAAATAATCATTCTGCATTGATTGAAAATGCCAAGAAGCTGGGATTTCAATGTCATTGCTATTCAAGGCAAGTAAGAGTAATTTAATTACTTTGAAATTTTTTTTTCTTCTCTAATGGAGCTGCATTTTTGTATTTTTTTACCTTTGCAGACCTAGTTCATTCCCCAGGAGCTGGTGTTATTTTTTATTTCAGCACCATATAGACAATACCAAATGCCGCAAGTAATTTTGACGCCTCGTATCCTCCCCAGAGGTAGGCACCTGAGCTCTGACGATGTAAATTGAACTTGGGAATTTAATTTTGCCAAAGCACCCAAGCCAAACAGGCGCTCCAAAGGATTTTTTACATGCCGCATAATCATACGACATGGTCGCTGTCGATTTTCTGCATCATGAAAATCCACCGACTTGGGCCGGGGTAAAACCTGTAACCTTGGGTGCAGCAGGCCAGCAGCAAACCAACTACGCCACCCAGTCGGCGTAACCTTTGCCAATGATCAACTCTTCATTCATGCTTACTGCTACTGGTTATGAAAATTAAGTCAATCATAAAGTTAGACAGTTAAAAAATGAAATCTTATATTTATGCACAAAACACCAATAAGTATATATTACATATAAATCATTGAACATTTAAATTACCTGAAATTCTTAATCAACTAAATTTCTAATCATTAAAATATTTAGAAAAACATGATAATTACAATTGACTTCAACAAAACGCTTTAAAAGTATTTCTGTAGTTTGAATTTATTCCAAAACTTCTTTTAGAACTTTATGTTAAAGAAACTTCCCAATATACCTTTGTGAGTATGATAATAGTAATCCAACAATTTACATAGTAAAAGGATTAGAAAAATTTCACACAACTCATTTTTCAATATAAAGAATGATTCCTCTTTGCTATATCATTTTAGTTTTTATTAAAATATTTACAAAAATCCAATTTCACAATTCAACTGCACTAATATGTATAAAAAATGATTTTGCCAAATAGAATATCAGAAATAAAATACATTTTTAAAACAACCAGAAAAATATCCGAAATACATCATATTGTAATTTCAAATATATTTCATATAAACTAAAAATTAGTGATAAGTATGTTCATAAATTAAACATACAAAGAGTACAAATTGGTTGATAAGAGTCGATTAATATATAACAAAAATAGATACATTCTTGAAGTAAAATATGCATTGTATATAAAGTATAAAACACATAATTAGCACATTTCAAATCATGCCTGACAGTTTCAAACTCGTGCCGTTTTATTACAGTTGTATAAATACAAGAAATTAAAGTCAGATCATATACAAGATTTATAAACACAGATCACAGATTGAACACAGCTTTAGCATTTATATTAAAATGTTAATCTATTTTATTCTGTTGGAATGTAAAGAAAAATATTCAATACTTACACATATCGGTCAAATACCCATAATTAAATGGACAAATTTAACAATGTAACATTGTACAATAGTAACCCAATGGATATTTAGTTACTTTGATTATGGTATATTAAATAGAAATGAGAAATTTAGAATTGACAATTATAAATGAGATGGAGAAAGTGAGCAAGTCACTTATGAAATGTGATCTAATCTCATTCAAAAGCTACAGGAGGAAGCTGCACAAAATAAGTTAACTGAGTTCTAAAAAAGTGTTATATAACAAAGGTATACATAATATTTTGATAAAGCATCTAAAAGTTCGATGTGGTTAGATTAATTTTTTTTGTTAAAAAAACAATCTATGCAACCTGTACAAAGCTCCCAATGAACAAAAAAAAACTCCTCAAAGAATACAAAGACAGCCTTGTAAGGAATAATGCCCAGTTAAAACTAAAAACATTTCAGTGAAGTGGAATATCTTGCTTGTCATCAGGCGGACTAAACAGAAGTTCAATGGACAATTTCTCTCGAAAAACTTTCCAAGTTTTTGGTTTATGGGGATTGTCTAAATAATCACGTTGCACATAAAATCTATGAGGAAAAATATACTTAGTAATCATGCATTTCCACAATCATATATAAAATATTCAATCTCAACAACTGAATTTGTACATGTTTACATTTAAAGACAAATATCCATGAACTTATTAAAAAAATCAACTTCACACACACACATTATAGTAATACAAAATTTTTAAAAAACATCACTTAGTTGCATAGTAGATGAACCTGAAAGAAATCTAAACTATCAGGAAGTTTAAATGGTTATTAGCTTACCTATTGTTTTTAATAAAACTAGTGTGAAACCAAAAATAAAACGGACAATTTTCATAGCCTTTCGGTACACCTCTCTGTTAAGATAAGAGACATGTAATTTTAGTTTCAAAAACAAACATATTGATATAAACATATTTCTAGACATTACCCTTTCGTAAGATAAAAGAAATCAAACTTACAGAAGAGCACTGAAATTTTAACTTCACATCACCATGAAGGATAGGGCAATTCAAAACGCCTACTTCCAGAACATCTGCTTCTGATTTGTATTCAGCCTAATATAAAAATAAGTTTTCAAACTTAAAAATCTTTGATAAATAACCAATTCAATGCACAAAAATCAATGGAAGTAAAATTAAAAGTAATTTGGATCAGAACTGAAATAATTTCCCTTCCTTTCTGAAAAAGGATATTCTGGAATCCAGTATTTCCTAACCAAACACTTTGCTTGCATAAGAAATTTTAAAATGTGGCATTCACTCGATGTACTTTTTACTTTTGAAACCTGCTAATATACTTAACAGTAGAAAACATTTTGAAATCTCAAATGCTCATCAAAATTATGTTTAGTAATATTTAAATGGAAAAGATACACGTACAAAGATGCAAAAATTTTGCCTCTCTCAAATCTTTAGTACACTACTAAGAAAGAAATCAAAATGTTTAGTTGAAATTATTGCAAGAACAAATAAAAAACTTAAGTGAAACACAAATATTTTCTTAAGCAAATGTTTGAAAACTGCATCAGGAATGCTTCAGCAAAACCGGATTACAAATAAACAGCCAAGCTAAAAATACAAATTAATCCACAATGAAGGGATAAAATAAAGTACCTAAATACCAGAATGTAAATTACAATTAAAATACCAGTTGTTAGTTCTTTGAGTTACTTAATGGCCTTTTTAAAACCTTTTTTTTATAAGAGTATACTTACCTTCTTTTATGGACTTTTCAATTTTTCTTTGATAATTTGAGAAAAAACATCAAACTGAACCAAGAAGTTTAAAATGTGAGCGACTATAACAAAGGGCACACATCACAGACACTTTTCTCTACGATCACAAGGAATGTTATTTGCAAGGAAAACTCATTTTGTTCAAGTTATTGTAGTTTTATTGTCCTTTGATGATCAACAAATAGCATGTTTAACTTTTTCTTGTTTGTATCTTTTTGACAGGGCGAAATGTGTCTTGTGCTACACATATGGCTTCATATTTTTCTTGGCTGAGATCTTTAAGTGGCATTTGAAATTTTCTTTTCAACTCAAACGTTTCATGTTTATCGCTTTTATCAAATTTACTTCCGCTATCATGATTATATGCATTACTTCAGCAGATGAACCATGCAGCAGATGCCCATTTCTTTTTTTTTTGTAATATTCTGCTCATTTACATTTATAAACCATAATAAGTTGTACAACACAAGTACATCAAAACCACGAAGTTATTCACAAGAGCATGTTCATAGAAAATATTTTGGAACTAAAGTGGTCGCGAGGGGAACGCAGTCAAAAGTAGTACTTTAAGATTGTAAAAAAACGTTGCCATTTCCAAAAAAAGATGTGACAAATACATTTTAGTTCCCACCATGAAGCCAGTCATGTAGGAGGATACCTCTCTGTCAGTTATTGATAACAAATAAACACTTTCCCCAAAATTAACGATTTCGTGAGACTGGGGTGATTCCTTGGCCCGCGCGCCCGCTACCGGGTTAATATGGATACTTTATAAAGGCATTAACTTTCCAAAATCTTTAATTTATTGACCAGTTAAAACAGTGAAAAGTACCATATGTCAAATAAACATTCATAACAATTACACTAAATATAGAAAATCAAATACGATTATAATTTCAAGCAGAAACAAAATGCATTACATATGAAAGTTTTCAAATGAATCAAACATACTTGACAATTTTTGTTAATGCCAAAATCACAGTCGAATACTTTAGAACGACCATTGAAAATCTCACAAGTGAAATCTGAGCCATCACCTTTTCCAATTCCTAAAATTTAAAAACACATTAATTGCAAATAACCCCAAACAATTTATGTAATTAATATTTATAGAACATACTTAAACACAGTAACAGCTAAAAAACTCTTAATGTAAGTCATTTTATTTCATCAACATACACTACAGCCACAGAACACATAATTAAAAAAAAATTCAGTAGCTATAGTATTTACCATCTGGGGTACTTGAAGTCCCATTCAATTTTCTCCACTTCACCTTTTAGTACGCTTTCACAAAATCGAACCCAAGACCCGTGTGACAGTAGCAGAGTACATTTATCTTAAATGGTGTAATTAACATCACATTTCAAAGCGACATGAAGACTACTGGTGAAGGAACTTAATTTCGAATCTCAGTCAAGTGACAATGACACTTGAGCTAGCACTCAAACTCAAACTTCCACAAATTTAGCTCCAATTGGAAAATAAAATATTGGGTATAAGAGAAAGTTCTGTCGTTTTCGAACACGTGCACTTTTATGCGTTGTCGATCCTTAGCAAGAAATTGGATCCAACTGAAACGGTTCAAACAGATTAGTACACTATTGATGATTTACACACATTTTTTCGCATTTTAGACAGTTTTTTACACTTGTAAAACTGTCAACATGAATGAAGAAAAAGTACACTTAAGAAATGTTATTTGAGTTCTTAAATGGGAATGGAGGGAGGGAAAAAGAAACTTATTTGACATGTTTTGAGAGGAAGCAGTAACAGGTCGAACTTGCCAAAGATGGCTAGTGAAATTTCGTTTGGGTGATTTTTTTAAAAAGATGAACCCAGATCAGGAAGGCCATCAGATGTCAGTGGCATAGTGCTATGTAAAATGACAACTCCCACCTTAAATGTCCACAGAAATAAGCTTCAACCTTGGAATTCATCAGACTACTGCTTTGGATTTTATTGAGTCCTGAATTCGTGTTCAAACTATCTGTTTGGGTGCCCCACGAATTAAGTACAGAATTTCGATATGTTGTCCAAATCTTGCTTGTCACAAAATGGAACCGTTTTTTGACCACATGGTGACTGGAGATGAAAAGTGGATAGTGTATGAACACGTTTGAAAAAAAAGCATGTTTACAAAGGGGAAACATCACCACCCACATCCAAAGCTGGTGTGCATCAGATGGTTATGTTGGGTTGTTGGTGAGACAGCAAAGGTATAGTACACTGAGTATCTGAAAGAAAATGAAATGAGATCATTCCTGTTTGCAATTAGATGTTTTGAATAAAAAATTCAACATAAACGTCTATGTTTGGGCAACAGAAAGGGTGCGATTCTTCATCACAATAACACTAGACTACATGTATCAAGGAACACCACATAAAAAAAATTGCAGAGTTGGGTTATACAACTTTACCTCAGGCAGCATATACTGCTGATATTGCACCACTGACCATCGTCTGTTTAGGATGCAGTAAAACTTTCTTGTGATGGAAATGAATACATAAATTATGAGGGTACCTAATCGGCAGTAGAATACATTGTCTCTAAAACAGAGAACTTCTTTTCCAGGAGGTTAGATAACTTTTACAGCTAACTTTTTACGAGAGGTTTTAATATAATTGCATGTGTACAGTCTACTAAAGTAGGGGAAATTAATTTTTTTTAAGGATTTAATTGTTAAAAATTCTTTTTATTCTTAATTTGGATGGGTCCAAGTAATACTGATGAAAGTTAAGCTTAAAATTCAGTAACATAAGTAAAATGGTTATGACAAAAATTTGTAATGAGTAAGCACTCTTAATAATGAAACAATGCAGTAAATGAACAAAAAAGAAATGCTCATGATCAAATCAAAAATTCAAATTTTTAGCAATGAATTTCGAGTAAAAAAATTAACGTGTAGCTATTCAAAATTCATTTGAACAATGAAAGAAATTCAACAAAACTAGGTAATTATGTTGATATTTTGAAAGACTGCCCACTTCACAATTTATTCCACAAAAGAGGAAACAAGACTAGCAATGAATGATAAAATTTACATACAGAAGAAATGGAAATCACATTTAAACTTAAATGACAAAATTACACATTCCAGACACTTTAATGTGACCATCTGTCAAAAGCCAGAATAACCACCTTTCGCAGAGCAGACTGCTGCAAGACCTGCAGGAAGAGAGTTAATCAGGTACCTGAAGGTGTTCAAATTAATCCATGCCAACTCCAGTGCCATGGCCAGCTGAGCTACATTACAAGGGTGAGGATCCATGGCGCGAACAACTTGATCGAGATGGTCTCGGATTCTTAACTAGGTTTAAGTCAGGCGAGTTTCCTGGCCAGGGGAGAACAATAAACTCATACTGGTGCTATTCGAACCACGCACGTACACTGCCAACTGCATGACACTTTGCATTGTCCTGCTGGTAGATGCCATCATCCTCATGAAAAACAATGCGCATGTAGGGGTGGGCATGGTACGCAAGGACAGATACGTACTTGTATTGATCCATCATACCTTCTACATCGATGAGTGAACCCAGAGAATGCCAGAAAAACATTCCACAGACCATAATGGTCTCGCCTCTAGCCTGGACCATTCCGGCAATGGTTGCAGGGTGTTTGCTTTCAGAGGTTTCACGCCATATATGCCAACGTCCATCTGTTCTATGGAGCATAAAACGTGATTCATCGGAAAACGCTACCAGTCGCCACTCAGTGGACGTCCAGTTGCAGTACTGGTGTGCAAATTCCAGCTTTCGTTGCCAATGAACAACAGTCAGCATAGATGTGTGAATCAGGCGTCTGCTTTGGAGGCTCAGACGCAGCAACGTTCACTGAACAGTTGTTTGGGGGACACTGTTGGTAGCCCCTTTGTTCATCTGGACAATCAGTTGCTCAACGGTAGCATGTCTACTCGCCCAAAAGCAACTCCGAAGTACTCGTTCACCTCTGTCATATATGGCCCGTGGTGCACCACATTTGCCACATCACTGATATGGGACAAACCCTTTTTGCCATGCATGGTATACTTTTACCACTGTGGCACACGAACAGTTCACAAACTCAGCCACTTTGGAAATGCTTCTATTCTTGGCCTGAAAGCCAATGATCATACCCTTTTGGATGTCGAATAAATACTCCATTTCTGCATTACACCAACAATTGCAATGTTTTCCAAAGCCCTCACCCCCCTTTATATACGCTCTATTGCACTGTGCAGTCACCTGCCTTCTGCCATTAGTTATTTAACATCAGCATCAAAAGTGCGTGGTGGCCACATTAATGTTACTGGACTGCGTATACACTAAACATATGTTTGGAAGATTGATACTTAGGAAGGGAATGAAAAGTGGCTGGCATTTGAAGACACTTGATAAAATGCAAATTTGCAAAGATGTTTACTTATTAAAGGTTGTTATCTAAATGAAATTCTCCCTTTTATGATGCAAATTTAATGGAAAATATTTTTCAAAACAAAATATTTTATGTTCATGTATATTTTTTTAGCACAAAATTTGGAACAAATAATTTCCAAATACAAAAAATATGAAAATTACTAGTATTCAGACTATGTACAGTTTTAGATCTATATATTTTAGATGGAATTAGAATTTTATTTTAATACAGTTAGATTTCAGATAATTAAAACACTTTAAATACACAAGTGAATCTGAGGGAAAAAAATGCATCTTTTGAATATGTTTTCATGTGAATGTTGTCAAAAAATTTTAAGATTGTTTTATCATTCATTAGAACTTTCCCAGAACATTAATTTTAACAAAATTAAGCAAAAATAAAAATAGTTGCTCAGACAAAGGAATTAGGCTTACTAAAAATGAATTTAATGCATCGTGGTTAGATTGAAAGATCTGACTTATGTCAAATGGAATGGGCGAAGTACGTTGGGAGAGTAATCTCCTGACAGTGTCATCCAAGGCATGAAGGCCGTTCCATTACACTTAGTTAAGACCTGCAGGCAAAGGTGCAAAGACAGACTTTTTAGCCTTGGACTTGGTCCAGGGGCTCCAGTCTTTTTGACCAACAGAAGCTACTCACTATCTTTTCCTTACGGTTTTGATGACTACTGCAGACTAGGCTGTATCATCCATCATGCAGAATAATCAGGGACATGCTCAGGATTTAGGCAAAGGGTTCCACTCGAAAAGTAATCTACAGTCTCCTTATAAGCTAAAAACCCTGAAAATTCTACAGGGTAACATGAATGAACTCTCAACAAGAGTAAAACTATCGAATTTTAGATACTGTAAATGGTTAGATTTGTTAATATTAACCAAATTAATAAACCCTTGTTGTCTCAGAGTCATAGAAATAAAAGTATCGAAATGGCTATATATTTTGTGAATAATCAAAGTATGTGTCATTTTATAATTTTTTGAATGAATGAGCAAATTGAAGACTGCAGCAGGCAATTTGTACAATAATGGATCCCGAAATTCAGATCATTCTTCTAAAGAGCAACATGTGACATAATTAAGTCTGCTACATGTTAACTTCAGTTAGGCATTAAATTGTGGTTTTCTCTTAGGTTGTATAGGAAAATACTTTGATGGCGAGGTGTGAAAGTCATAAAAGCAATCTATTGCCATAGGTGCAGTTTGTGTGCAATTCGATTGTAATTGTACATAATAAAACCAATATCCAAAGCCTATTCTTTTGCTATAAAAAAAATCAGAAATAAACTAATCTTACCAGCTAATGCAGTTATTTTTATCTGTCGCAGCCTAAGTGGAACTTCTTCTGGAGGTACTCCATTATATTTTTCTTTAACTTCTTGAAAGTAACCAACATAGCGATTCTAGAAAAGAGGGGGGAAAATACAAACACCATTCAAGATTCCAATTGAAAACTAAAATATACCGAATGATATCCACCTGACTAGGTGTTTCAACACCTTGAAACTTGTTACTTTTAGAAAGATCTGTGCGTCTATTTCCAAAGTAGTCTAAGCTAGCCTAAAAAGAGAGAAATTTCTTGTACAACTGAGGAAAAAAATCTTAAAACTGATACTAAAGTATTGACATGGATGATAAGTTTCTTTTGAAATAGCAAACTATACATTTTACAAATGTGTAGTTCAATTCAGTAATTAGCAGCATATTTATACAAAACAGCCTTTTCTAAATTAAAAAAAAATTATTTTGTTTTAGTTAAAATAAAAATAACCATGATGAGAAAATTAAAATTACATCAAAAGTTTTTCTTAGAAAAATGAAAATTTGTAAACTAGATTCATTTTAGACTTAATTGTAATTTACATAAAACTAAAAAGTTAAATTATGTTCTTAATTCAATCTAAATACTCCTATACATTAAAAAAGTACTTTAATTACAATATGGTGAGAACCAAAATAAAGCAAATTTACTTCAGCACTTCCAAACAGTCCAGCTTCTACAAGCCACACACAAATCATTGTGCCAGTTCTTCCTTTTCCTCCTTTGCAGTGAACAGCAATAACGTTATTTTTATCATGATTAAACCATTCTCTTACATTTTTGACAAATCGGATCATATCACTGAAAAAAAAAATTCATTACACTTGGAATAGATATGCAAATATCCATATAAGAACATGGAATATGCAAAATCAAATAGAATTAACAATGAAACCTTAAAAATGTATAAAATAAAAATAAATAGAAATTGTAAACTTATATCTCAGTATTTCTATTTAACTATAAAGAAAAGTTTTGCAAATCAAAATATTGCGTCATAAGAAAACATTCGATTTCATGTTAAATAAAAATTTCAGTCCCAAATTAAAACATCAAGAGTAAGCAAATTTGCAAAAGAATGAATTTCAATATAAACACATATGAAAGAAAAATCATTTACTTTATGGAAGGGACATTATGATCATCTATTATGAATCTTTCAACTCTTCCATGAAAATATGTATCATCATAAGTCTTTTCACCTATAAAAGGAAGACAAAATCAAATGGAACAAAAGTGATTGTAAAAAAATAATAATTGAATAACATTTAATATATACTCACTGCACAAATTATATACTTTGTAATGATCTTTATGCTTGAAATCCAGAAAGCGTGCTACTTCCTAAATCATTTTATAAAAATTATAATAATGTGTATAAAATTTTTGAAATTAAAATGTGATAGAAACATAACTTGCCTTTATAGGATTTCTGTACAAGGACATTTTTCCTCGAGAAGGAAACGACATAGCAATGACTCTTTCTGCAGAAAAAGCTAAGATATAATAAACCTAAATATTGTAAGAAAATTACAAGAAATTCTAGCTAAGTAAAAATTTTGTAAATAAATTCACTACATTTTGTTCGGAAAAAAAAATTTAATACATCAACCATAATCAAAATAATTCAGATTTGGTTTTAAAGTGATTGTTTTTATTATTAAATGGTTCTAAACTTGGTTTTGCAGAAACACAAATGATTGAAAACCTTTTACTTTCTCGAAATCAAATTACAAATGCTAAATTATATTGCCCCTATCAACTATTTATCTACATACCGGGTTTATAAGAAACCTAATATTTTTAATTTGCTCATTTTACAACTGTACAATGTTATCAGTAACTTATCTCATTTTGAAATCAGATGACAATTACACTACCCAAAATTGTTTCCAACTCGACAAATGACATTTGGTATATATATATATATTGGTTTCCAAGAGATTATACCACTAAGTTAATCATTGAAATGATTGACATTAATCAAAGACTGCATTTTTAGACTGTGTTTCTGATCAAAATAAAACAATCGTTTAAATTAAAAACATAAATATAAGATTATAGCATTTTCTATACATATAATAACGTATAAAACAAAGAAAATACTTCTCACCAGTTACATAGGTCAAATCCAAATCAAACCCATCCTTTTGATATCTTCGTTTATTCTGTGAAACCATTTGACGAGCTCCTTTTACTAAATGTTTTCTTTCGGTGTATAATCGGATAAATGTTACTATACGTATCAAACGGCCAGCAACTACAAGTCTACACAAACAAGGATATTAAGAATTTTCAAAAGAATACAAAATTAAAAGTTTTTTTACATGAGTAATACAACTATACAAAGCATAATCAAGGGGGGAAAATACAGTGATTGAAAATTAACTTACTTTGCATAACCAAAACCAAGGTCAACTGATGTATAAATTACAGTAACTATAAAGGAAACTATGACAACAACCAAATCTACGACATTAAACCATTCATTGAAGAATTGCCTGGCCCTGAAAGATAAAATTAATACTGCAAGCAAAAGAAATATAGCTTTACAATTATTAATGACAATTGTAAGTATTTATAAACGATCAACTTTTGGAATTAAAATAATATTTTTAACAGATTTTACACTGACCCTAGTTTAAGGGAAGTCAACTTTTAAATAACCTTTAAAAATACCATAGAAAATAAGGTTTATTTTTTTAAAAAAATGATTCAAACCAGTTAAAAAACCAGCACATTGAAGTTTCATCTGTTGTTGATTAATGAATGACACATTAAAGGAAAGCTAAAAAAGCTGCCAACTTACAAATAACTTTTCATAAAAGTACCATTAACCTAACTTGAAAGCTACAATGTGTAGTGTTCCATACTTGATGTTTAAAAATTTAATCTCTAAACATGCATTATTTTTCATATTATGCATCATAATTTGAATAGAAAAATGCACATTGGAATATACAAGTAACATTCTTTATTTACATGCAAGACACCCTGCAATTATCAAATATAAATTTCGAGGAAAAGTAACAACTTTGAAATATTTGTGCCTGCATTTAATCTCCCATAAAGAGAAGTTTTTAGAGTATCATTTAACACCATATCATAATACTAGACTTTAGATTTCAAAATGAAGATTTAAAGATAGATTTAAATATTTGGCAAATTTTAATGCTGAATGGATTATATTTAGATGTTATGGCAAGAATTTAATAAGGTGTATTGAATGCAATTATAACATGCATGTATATTATTATATATATATAAACTGAAGTCAGATTGAACGTTTAAGGTTGGCATTCTGGTAGCTGAGGGAGATAAAAAATGTGCTTGAGTTAGACATAGAAATTGCACATGCAAGGAAGACATACTTGGTGTCAGATGGTAAAGAGATAAGATGGCCATTATAGGCCAAATAATGTTACATTTGTATATGTCAGGGAATCAGTAGAGCTTGTTGAGAGCCTAACAGCTTGACTAAAGACTTCAAGATTTATATTTAAGTCTTTGCCATAATTCTAATAAGGTCAAATATCTAAAAATACTAAATACATGTATAATGTGAAAAAATCTACAAAACAGTAAAGAAAGTGCAAAAATTTCCTAGTTCTAAAGTTAATAGGTAATGGAGGTTCATTCCATAGATTATAAATTTATAAAAAATTACAAAAATCATTTATTGGGCTACTGCATGGTTGTTACGAATGTATTACAAGAAAACTAAATTTAAGCTTACAAAATTACAAAGAATTACTTGTATTGCCATTCAAACTACTCCTACAAGTAATGAACTTTAACGTACTGACTTTTAGATAAATAGGATTTAAGTCTTCAACCAACATTTCCCATATTGTGAATAAACAAATATATATATATTGTTACGTAGATCCGAGGGTTCGGGGATTTTATGCAAAACAATCACAAAGAAAATAAACAGTTCTTTAAGAGCGATGCGAATTTATTATCAAAAATCCAATCCTTTAAATACCGGATTCAGCAGCGATATTCACAGAGTAAATATCCAAAGGTCTTCACACCTTCAACAGCAATCTAACACAATAACAGTGTTTAAAAATACACGTAAGTAAAGATTATTCACAAGCATAGCCGAGCTAATTAAAACAATCCTCACTACTCGCTGGTTTAATCCAGACTCCTCGCCGTCCCGGCGAGCATCTCTTTTATAGGCGCGACAGAAACTCCCAGAAATATAGCCGCTCGTGACATTAGTGGAGAGATCCACTACTTTCTAGGGTTCCGAACTCGCCAACATGGTCGCCAATGACGCCAAATGGTCGCCAACTTGGTCGCCAAAAATGATGCCAACTTGGCTCTACCGCCAAGATTTCGCCAAGTTCTCATTGAATCGCCATTATAACGTAAGGGGCGGCATTGCTTGTGAATGGTGCAAATTTAACATGCAATAAACATAACATAGAGTAATATAAATGCATTATACACTCAAATACAAATTATTGACACTATTTACACAAAATTCGTAATACATACATATAATTAAGGGGCTACATCCTATTCTAACAATCTTATTTAACAGCAACATGTGAACAAAACGACATTGGATCAAGTTATAGTAATTGTTTAATTTTGTTAAGTTTACATGGTCAATAATGATCATCCTACACATGTACATACCCAGACTATGCAAATTAAAGCAAAGCATTTAAGTTTATGGTTTGCTTTGAAGATTGTGTTGTATTGTTTTAAGATACACTGGTGAAAACAATTGAAGGGACCAATGGTTTTTTAGCAATAAAAAGAAAGCTAACAAAGCAAATGAAACCAAACCTGGCCAAAATATATTTCGATATAAGACCAATAAAGGGAAAAATAAAAATGGGCACAACCTGAGCCCTAAAAAAAACTAGTCACTTGTCCAGCACAGCAACTGGCCGATACCACGCAAATCAGAGAAAAACATGTTTATTAAGGCGTATGATCAACTTTCATTCCTACACATCAACATTCCATACTGTTTAGCAGGGTCCTTACCCCCCCCCCCGTGGCACCCACTCTTTAACTAAGGCACTCGAGTTTATTGACGGCTATTACAGCTGGTTTTCGAGTGTCCAAAGATGTCCCCATAAGTGTTCGCTAGGATTAAGGTCAGGGGACATCACAGGTTATTCCAATCGTCGAATATCCAACAATTGGAGGCATTCGTCCACCAACTGAGCCCTGTATGGCCGTGCGTTACCGTCCACAAAGATGAAATTTGGTCCATATTATCTGCGGAAAAGTCCGATATAGGGTCAATTATTTCGTCCTCGTACTACTTTCGATTTGTCAGAGTACCTCTATCGAACACATGAAGGTTGGTATACTTGTCTGTCATGATGCCTACCCAAACCATCAGAAAACCTCGAACAAAGTGGTCCTTTTCAATATTAGAAGACCGATATTGACTCCCAAGTTCTCTCCAGGTGTGAATACGTCTCGAGTAACTGTCCAGACTGAATCGCGATTCATCATTTGTGTTTTCGGCAACATCTTGGATGATTTTTACGCTTCACAGCATGGGGCTCTAGGGACAGACAAACCAGACCCCTGCCCGGGCAACAAGTTCTAAGGGTGGCATTTGGATTGAATAGGAAAAAAATATTTTTGTCACAAAAAATTTGATATATTTTCTGAAATACTATTGGGTATGAATTTGGTATTCCATTTATGGTATCTTACTTCCTTATTTTGTACTCTATGTTTAATGTCAGTTTTCTGTTATGTTGAAACATAAGAGTTCGAGGTGGAATTATATATATTCAATGGTGAGAAATTTGATAAGTTTACATATCTTTCACTAGTAACTTTCTCCCCATCCTGGACTGGGATCACTATGGACATATCTTTCACCCATACGATGTTCGGTGTCAGCCATCCAAAACAGAGCATGGGTAATAAAGAGTTTTTTTTTATAGATAGTCACAGGAGATGTTTCATTTTAGTCATGAGTGTAGTTACAATAAATTAAAATAAATGTTTGTGATCCTTGCCATTAGTAGATTGTTTTTTAAAAGAAATTGGCAAGCTGAAATGGGCGATTCCTTCTTACATTTTACTCGTTTGAATTAATAATAGGTAATTATGTTCTCAATTTCGAATTATTTTGTATTTGACTTAAAATAATATTATATATGTATAATGTTGCCTTTTTGCTTGCAAGAATTATTAAAGTTTTTAGGTGTGTATCTATGTGAACAATTTTTTAATTATAATTTTTTTGCTTTGGAGAGAGGGGTGGCCTTTTCCATTTTTGTCCGGGGCAGCAAAACTGCTAGAGCCAGCCCTGTTCACAGTCAAAGGGATGCAGACGACAGGGCGTCTGATACACAGGCCACCTGTATTAAGTCTCTGAGTGACTGTTAACTGTGAAAAGGGGTGTTCTTGTTGCATTATACAGGTTGTGAGAGAGTTGTGTTGCTGTCCTGTCCTTACATAGGTCTCAAATAACGATCTTGAGCTGGCGTTGTTGCTGTTTTGTGGCCTTGGTCAAATCAGCTGACCACTATTCCTGTGTCTATCAAATGTTTCCACAGAGTGGACACCACATTTCTCTAAACCCTCGAGGTTCTAACAGCATGTAGCCTGCAATTGACCTGCCTAGAGTCTTCCAACTATCCATCATGGTGAGGCATCACCTAGATCAGTGTTGCCATATTTATTATGGGTAAACAAAGAAATTCAAAAAACAAGAATTGGGCTAAGCTATGACATTTAAAAACGTCCTTATGCGACAAGTATTAGCGAGCACGTTAGGTACCTCTACCCAAAGTCGATCACAGTGCCACTGCCTTACGACTCACAGGCCACTAAGTGGCAGATGTGTTTGCAAAGAGCTCAGCTGTCATATGATACTTTATGTACAGGTGTTAATTATTTTGTTCTCTTTAAAGGGGAAGAAACCCCTGTTGCTCCCTCTGTTTTCACCAGTGTAATATTTTAGATGCCACTCTGAATCATGTCAAAAGTTCTTAATCTCACATCAGATCAGGAGCATCTTATCCTCCAATTTGTTTTATTAAATCAGATTTTACATACATTCAGCCAGTTATTCCATTAAAATTAAGGTACCTTCGAATTATATTTATTTCCTCCAAGGTAGGTCAAATTCACCACTAATTTTGTAGACTATCAAGAATAGATAAGTAGAACACTTCTACAAACTCAAGGGCCCCAGGAAATAGGGAAAATATTGAAACCCGATTTAAAATGCATGCTTAACAAAATATAAAAGGAATTAGACAAAAGTATGAATATATTTTCCTACATAAATTGAAACACCGGTGCACAGTATTCATAAACACTTAACATACAAATAACAGAATCTGAAGCATATTTTTCACTCTAGAAAATGTAGATTTTGTCCCATTGTGAACGAGAGCCTTGAGCATTCAAAATAGAACTAACATAATTATGTGCAGACTGTTTTGCCAGAGATGGTTCTTATGTCCAAAATATCAAAGTCTATACTTGAGTAATAATCTCTCGAAAATAATATTTGTGAAAGGATTAATTCAAAATAAATATATTTCCAACTCTGAATTAATTAGGTTTACATTAATTTATTAAAGAAACCAGATTAAGTTTTGAAAATGAGAAAGAGCATAGATATCCATTTTATATATGCTTTAGCAGAAAAGATATTCATCAAATAATTTCATAATTTTCACTGAACTTTAAAATGAAAATTCATATTTCTTATTTGCAAATCTTTTACAATGATTTACAAATTTAATATTTCAGTCTTGATCAAATTTAAAAAACAAACCATACTACTGTGGAACATATCCACACGCACAAGAGCAATTACAGAATTTAATGCTATTTCCTAATTATATAAAAATGGATTTTGAAATACTTATCTCTCAAATGTAGTTTTTTTTTCAACAGAAAATAAAATTACTAGGACACAGAAAAATAAAACTGGTTAAAAAAAATCAAAATTGATTTGAAATCTGGCATTTGTTACAAATTTTCATTTATATTGGATACCTTGAGAATTTAACCGAGTTAAAAATAATGCTTTTGAACTAAATGTTACAATTGTAATTACAGCAAAAATAAATTAAAACATACCCTTTAGCTAAAATGCGAATAAAAACTTCAAGCAAAAAGTAGCAAACAAAACATAATGCAGTAATTTCAAAAGCTTTATCCCGTTTCTCTGATTTATCTGTCAAAGCCAAGGCAGCAATCAAAACACTGATATCAGCAACAATCAGCAACAAACTGAAAACTCTAAAAACAAAATAAAAAGTTTTAAAAATAAAATAGAAACAAAGGAAAATAACAATATATAAAAAGAACTACTCACCTGAAAATAAGATGCTCGACTATTTGCCTTAACTGAAACTGTAGAAACCTAAAAATACAATTATATTAGACAAAATATTAATACATTTTAGGTCTCACAAGAGGGGGGAAAAATCAATTAAAAATTTTTCATGGTTTTATGTTTTTTCATTAAAATCGAGATCCAATTTTCACAATATATGGTTGTTGCAGGTAAGCAATTATCAAAATTAATGATATATATATAATTTATATTCATATTAAAAATTAAAAGGTTAATTTATATACCTTTCCTTAGCATAAAAAATATTGATGCCTTTAAGATATTTGGTCTTTTTTTATGTTATATTGCCTACACAAGAAAATGTTAATGTGAATTTTGTCTAACTTTTAAAGTGAAATTTTCAACTCAAAAACATACTACTTAGAAAACTTAGTTCACATTTCACTCAAGCATTAGTATATTACATAAAAAACTAAGTAAAAATAATCATAAATATAACTTATGCTTTAAAAAATTAAATCTTTTAAATGAGTGAGCGAATATTAACGTCGCACTGTTCAGCAGCACTGTTTTGACAACAGACCACGTAATTTTGAACCATGATCAAGTGACATGGACAACAACTGAGCTGGCATCCCCTCTCCTAACTACCACACCAATGGGAGGATGTTTGAGCTCTCGACAGATTTAACGTGCATCACTGCCCTACATGGCAGGTCTTTAGTGGTACTGGGCTCGAACTCATGACATACCTGCCATGATCCGATACCTGGACCACTGGGCTACCGCAGCCCTATTAAATCTTTTAAATGCAGAATACTAATAAAACAATTCCTAACAGTTTTAATGTATTTCTTGCTGATAAAGAATGCACCATTTACCTAGCACATTAACCCTTTATATACCGCATTATGATTTACTGCAGTTTTTCTCACGCAATATTTTTTTTTTGGATCCCTACATTGAAAATTAAAGGATATACATAAACAAAATACTCAACATTGGGAAATTTAATCCGTTAGAGCTAATTGATTAATTAAAGATACTCAACTGTAAAATTAATTATATACACTGTTCACTCATAAAATAAATAGTCAAATTGTTTTATAAGGTCTTCATTAACATACAAAAAAAATATAAAACACTTAAATTTTGATATTAACTATTTTTCTGGGACAAAAATGATAATCTTCGCAATCTACTGAAAACGCAATTACTGCTATGAAACTATTCGCTTTCCCTGCTGAAATACCCGTTATAGAACCCGTGCTGCCATATACCTCGGAAGAGTGGATTTCAAAAAATATTCCTGTTAAGTATTGTCAGAATATTCTAAAAATGGTTACTTTATGTAATTTTAAAGTGAGTGGTACTTATAAGTACCATCGATCGATAAAGGGTTAGTACTTTTTAAAAAAGCAAAGCATTATCAAGAACACTTTATACATTAATATTTATGAAATTGTAATACTTAAAGAATAGATTACCATTTGCGCATTATTTAATATTTTATATTTCAAATTTCACTCACCCAACTTCAGTTGTAATTTCTTCAAGTTCAGCAGGATCTGAGATTACAACAGCTACAGAGTCTCCATTGTTTTCCACTGGATTTTCCAC
This sequence comes from Trichonephila inaurata madagascariensis, assembly GCA_019973955.1. Classification (NCBI taxonomy): domain Eukaryota; kingdom Metazoa; phylum Arthropoda; class Arachnida; order Araneae; family Nephilidae; genus Trichonephila; species Trichonephila inaurata. Next base: position 83,261 of record BMAV01011069.1, read on the forward strand.
AAATCTAGACTGGCCAACAGTTTTTGATTTGGCAATTGTGAGCGAAGTTCCATTGGCTGGTTTTAAAGATCTACTTAAACTTGCATCTAGATGTTCCGATTCAACTGCAATAGCTGGAGATTCTTGATCAGATTCATTTTCAAATGTTTGGTATTTATTCATCTAAAATTAGAACTTGCATAGTAAAATTAAAAATACTACAAAAATATTACGATCAATAAATTAAGAATTTAATTTTTTTGCTTTGCTTTAAAAATTTCACACTTGACTCATAATTTGTTAAATATCCTGCAACAAAGGGAAAGTGCATAATTAATAATTGTTACAATTATTTTGAAGTTTATTAAATTTCTTCACATACAAACTTTCATTTTGAAATTGAGACTGGCTTGTAAATCATGTTTTCTCCTGCACACCCAACTTAAATATTTCATAGACTAATACTGAGTTTAACATAACCTAGCTCTTATAGAACAATTCAATGAATTAACAAGAATGCATGAAATACATTAACATAATATTTGGATATAGAATCGCCAATATCACAAATCAAAAGCAGCAAAGAACTTTATTCTTAATATTGTGCATTTTTTTCATTAGAATAGTATAGTATTCTAATGTGTATATTGCTGTTGCTAATGCTACTGGTCTGATGGTGTCAGATCGAGGGCCACGAAATTCCTTGCAGCAAAGGGCTAGATGTACGCCTGTTATTAGTCTTAACTTTGAGTACCATACAGGTGACAGTATGGTTTGGCCTGGTTCCATTCCAATTTCGAAGAACACCCTAGAGGTGACCAGGGGTCTCACACATCTATTTCACTTCCATCAACCTCACGAGAGGATTTGCTGCTGGATGGCTATTAAGAGTACCCAAAAGCAGCACACACACTACACATACAAACATCCCAGCCTTCTCCAGGATTCGAACCCAGGCCCTATGGCATGGCAGTCAGCATTGCTAACCACTATACTGGAAGGGCAACATTTAGTATTCTATATAAGCTAAACATTCTTTATGTAGCAACTTATAAATTTTACATAATTTGACAATTCCCCAAAATATGCAATTTTATAATAGGTCTATTTGATACTTATATATAATTTAGTAATAAAACTAAAAACATACTATTTAATATAATTTACATGTTCATAGTAACTATTAACAAAATAGTTCCCTGCTTACTCTTATATCTGGTTATAACATCACTCAATAAGTCCCAGGCCTAACATATAAATGGCACTACCTTCTAACTTACCTAAGCCTAACCAGGTAGTATTAACTTTCAAGAAGCACGTGTCAAAATTTCATGATAATATCTTGTTTAGTAGAAAAGTTAGTGGTTTTAGTGAAGCAACTTTTATTTAGAAACTGTGGATAAAGAAGAATTTTGTGTATTAGTTAAACATTGCCTTTTGATGGGGAAAACACTGTTCAAGCAAAACAACGACTTGATAAGTGTCATCAAAACTCTGCTTCATCGCTAACAATGGTTAAGAGGTGGTATGCAGACTTAAAATGTGATTGCACATACACAAACGATGCTGAATGTTCAGGTCACCCAAATTCTGCAGTTATTTCAGAAAACATTAAAAAAGTTCATAAAATTGTTTTATCCAATCATAAATTAACTTGCCTGAGATAGCAGAGAATTGAAAAGTATCAGAAGGTAGTATATTCATTTTCTTACATGATCATTTGTCAATGAGAAAGCTGAGTTCAAAGTGGTGCCGCGTTTGCTCACTGTCAAACAAAAACGACATTGCATTGACGATTCAGAGTGTTGTTTGGAGCTGTTAAAGCAAAATAAACAGGTTTTTTATGTAGATATGTGACAATGGAAGAAACATGGATCCGTTACTACATGCTTGAATCAAAAAGATTGTCAGCTGAGTGAACAGCAGCCGGTGAAAGCTGTCCACAGCGACCAAAAATTCAAACATCAGCTGGCAAGGTCATGATGTCGGAATTTTGGAATGCACATGGAATTTTGTTTATTGACTACCTCACGAAAGACAAAACAATTAATAGTGAATATTACATGATGTTATTGGATCAACTGAAAGAAAAAAATTAAGAGAAAATGTCCTCAAATGCAAAAGAAAGTGCTCTATGCCACAAGTCCAGGAGGTGCGAGTTTGATATCCAGCGTAATAGAGCCAAGATGTTGTTTATGTTAGCCAAGATGGGCGATAACATTACAATATGGTTACCTTGACATTTTTATTGTCTGTGGATGTGATTGCCATGGGGATAACATATATTAGAAATAACTTTTATTGGTTTTTTCCCGGCGGTAACCTTATTAATTTTCAGACGATTTCTTTAGAAATTTAACCATTTTCAGTGTAATTGCTCAAGTCTTCTGTTTTATTTTGTGCTATTTTTGAATATGGATATTTCTAATGAGTGAGTTCTAGAATATTTTTTTCTTAAAATAATAAGTGTTGTGCTTTTAATTATTGCTGTAAATCTTTTATTTTCATTTTAAAAATGTTTCTTTTTTTTTATGTTCATTTTTGATGAAATTCGTTGAAGGAACTTGAAGTGCGAGTTTTATATTGCAAGCTTTCAGTGCTTTGTAATTGATATTCATTATTAATTTTAACACATATTATGCAATTATTTTATTAATAATGTAATATAAAAATGCAATTATTACTATATGTAATAATCATATAGTAATATTCATTACTTATAATTGTTTCTTTAATATTTATTTATAAATTTTACACATATTTTGTTACTTATTTATAATATTGTTATTTATTTATAACTATATTTGTTGTTTATTTATAGCTATATATATTCTTATTTATAATTATGTTATACGAGTATTCTTATGCATATTTATTTTTTTACAATACGATGATTATTCTTTTTTATAATTACTATTAAATTATATCACATGATTATTTCTAATAATTGTTATTAAATCATACTATATGAATATTATATATAATTACGACAAAATTATATCATAAGATTATTATATGCTGCTTATAATACTATTATTAGTGCATGTTACTTTTTATTATATTATACTGATATTCATTATTTATTGATTGATCTAGGTTATTCTCAATCTCTTCCTACATCCTTCATTTGAAACACATTCAATGTATTTCAAAGCAATGCTTTAAAATTATTGTGTATCATTAAATTACCGCTAGGCCGCCATGTTGGATTCCATTCCAGCAACAAGAAGGACTGCTTAGTGCCATTACCCCAGAAAACAAACTAGTTCCGTTCCGTTCATGAAAACAATGGTCAAATTGAACGAATTGCATTTCAAATTACTTTCCCACCCACAATATAGTCCAGATCTGGCCCGCAATGACTACTGGCTGTTTTCAGACTTTAAAAGAATGTTACATGGAAAACGGTTTGGCTCAAATGAAGAAATGATTGCCGAAGTAGTAGCCTATTTTTAGAGCAAAGACAATCGTTCTACAAAAAACAGTATTAAAAAATCAGAAGAGCGCTGGGCTGAATGTATCACTCTTGAAGGGAAGTATCTTGATAAATAAAGTTCAATTTTACCTAAAAGTTGTTGTTTTATTAGTTAAATCTGGGACTTATTGAAGGATGTGTTATCACAGTTTATAATGAGGATTTTTATCACAAATTTTTTTATAATAACAGGTTTATTACAATTAATCTACAAAATTTGTTTTGAAAGTATACAGTATTTTTTAAATGCTAATAACATCTATTCAGTTAAATGATTTATAAAATTCAAAGGCATGTTTAAAATTAAGCAACTTTTATTAAATAAGCATGGAAAAATCATAATATAGCTTAGATTAATTAACCAATATAATCAGCATGACAGTTATCTTCTCTACTAGTTTAAAGTTTTATACATTCATTTTAATCTTCTATACTTTAAATGCTTTAACAAATTGGAAATATTGTAAAAAAATTATTCCAATTACTTTGGCTCAAGGGCCTCATAGCCGAAGAGGATATAAGATGGCTACACCTTTTCAAAATGATTGCATTCATTAATAAACTTTGCATCTCAGAAAAGGTACAAATCAATAGCTGTAATCAATTTTAATTTTAGAATCAGTTTAAATATCAAACAAATTTACTCTATCAAAATTTTTACAATTTTTTTAAAGTCAGATTGCTAGTTAAAATTCTCATAACAGTCTGCAAGTTAATGTCACCCAACTTGTATCTATATTTACTCTAGTTGATCTTCAAGCAAGAAAATCTGGGCTTATAAATATATATTAGCCCCTTGTTTTATAAGAATTGTTCACCTTAAAAACTAATTTTTAGTCAAAGTAATCTTGAAAAAATGTAAAATTCCTTGAGAAATTAAATAGAACAGATGACCAACTTCAAAAAAATTACAGATTACAGTTATACAACTTCAAATTTTAAAATCTTTTTATAGTAATTTAACCATTAGGTTTAATTAAAATATTCCCACAAAAACAAATTATCTTCATTCTATTAATTTCTAGCATTCTACTTTTTAAAATATAGATTTGTTGCAAATTACACTGAAAGTTTCATATATGCATATTAAAGTTAAAATGCAAATTTAGACATCAATTACCTTAATAGATATACAACACACAGCAAACAAATCACTCAAACACTTGAAATACTAATGCAATTATTTTCAAAAATTACAAGTGAATCATAACTTAATTATTTAATCCATAATTGATATACATTGACAAGTACATTGATAATACTATGAAAATGATAAGTAATACACGAATTTTAGCCTCAATTCAGTATTTATAACAAACATTAAAGGTAAATATTATTGATCAAAGAATTATTTGAGATCTCACCAAGAAAGGTATACTTTTTGAATAAAATTATTTCCAGGACTATAAACGTTACTGTTTTACAGAACATGCACATAAATTACTGCAAAATATTACACTTTTTTATTAAAACACTCAAGAACTAAAAGAAATAGACTAACAATTCAAATTGAAAAAACTAAGGACAGATCACAAGTTATTTCATGAATATGCATGAAAAAAAAAGGAAGAACTATACATGCTTCCATAATAGGTTATTTTACACGATACAACTAAAAACAAATATGAATAGAAAACACAAATTTTAACACACAACTTTAAAATACATAATATAAATGGACCCTAATTTTTTTTTTTTGATTTCAGAAAGAAACCATTAAATAAGTATTCTTAAAGATAATTTTACCAAAGTTAAATTATCCTTTCTCATTTCTATAAATAAAAGATTTATAAAAGTCTACTTTACAAAGATCATTGAAAAAACTACATATCCAAGCTTTGAAATTAATAAGTTGCTTCAAAAATAAATAAGCATTAAAAATATGCAGATATTTTAAAAGTCAGTAACAATTTGTTTTATTATCTACACCACATAACAAAAAAAACCTCATTTATCATGCAATTATTGAAAAGAAATTATTCCAAATATTGCATAAGAACTGGACTTTTCTCAAGTAAAAGTCTAACACTTATGGATACTAGAATTACAAAAATGTTAAAAATTTAAAATTCAATTCTTTAGTTTAAAAATAAGAAAATCAGATCACTCATTCTAAACTATATTTAAGAAATAATTAGAAAGAAATTGCATTAATAATAAAAATGAAATGACACACAATAACCTGAAGTAGCATGCAAGATTTTAAAACAGCTTATTTTATTAGAAGTTCATTTCATTCTATTTCAAATATATAAAATTTTGGCATTTGCTTAAAGACAATGAATTTAAAATACTGTACATCTAAAAAAAAAAAAAAAAAAAAAAAAATTATTACAATAAGTTGTTTTTATATATTTTACCCATAATGTAGAAAGTAAACATGAAAAATACGAAGCACAATCAAAACAGCAAAATTTTTTTACTAACTAGTTACTACATAACTAGTTTTAAAAAACCTTTTGCCACAATATTTATGAAAAAATAATACAAATACGAAAATCATACTTTTACTTAATCTTTTCACGAATATCAGGCTCCAGATAAATATCAGCTGTTTTCAATTAAGCATTATAAAAATTTTATTAATATATATATTAAGGAATTTATAGAATAATCTGATATTAAAAAAATATATATTAATTAGATTTACCGTTCGTTGACCTATAACACGAAGAAAGAATTAACTGCTATAGGCAACCAACGGAACAAATAGGAAGTAAACGCCTCCTTCACGCGCGAATTCACTTCGAAAAGTTTTGACTCCAAAACGAAAACAAAATAACATATGCGTGTTTAGTAGACATTCACGGTTATAGTTAAATAAGGAAGATGACAGATTTCTTACATTTCGACGCAATTTTTTTAGCTTCAAATTTTAATGTAATCATTGAAAAGTGTATATCAGATTATTTATAGTAAATTAATTCATCTTCTTATTTCTAGTTTCCTCTCCAATTTTCATGTGGAAAAAACAAAAGTCCAAACAGATGTTAAAAAATCAAGGATGGTAAGGAATTGGTTTGATTTACAGCATGTATTAACCATTTGAAGATTATTCGAGGCTAATCAATGTAAAGACAGAACAAAGGTTCATGGGAGAAAATAGAATGAAGTAACTAAAATTATGTCCCGGAGGATTCTTTTAGATATACAATGGTCTGATTTGTGGGGATTTCATTGATTGATTGTTCCTTTACGTCACATTTTGTCACATCAACTATGAAATTGATACGATTCTAACCAAATTAACACTAATCGGAATTTATTATTGACAAAATTAATATTGACTGAACAAACTGCACCGTCTCTTTTGGTGACATTTTTTTCGCTTGGAGAAAATAATTTTGCACATGTACCGAATTACTTTGTATGTTATATATATGTAGGATTTAAAGTATTAGGGAATATAAATATATTCCGATCAGTGAGGTTACAACCTCACCAATAGATGGCGCTACCAGCAAATATACGCATTCCCCCCTCAGAACTGTGGGTTTTGCGGGAGAAGAAAAAGTGACAGGAAGCGACAGAGACGTCTGAGGGACAGGCTCCGTCTTACGAACGAGGTGTCACGTTTTTCGGTCAACGTGGGTGTCGTGAGGCTTAGCGATGATTGAGAGTATGCTCCATGAAATAACTCATAAAGTTGTAATCAGTATTTAACTGGAAGTAATCTAATGTTTCATTAAACCATAATTTACTTATCTGCTTATTTCTTTGAATATCAAGATCCGGAACGTAGTGACTTACCCGTAGACAACAAAAGAAAAGCCCCTTATATAGATAAAATGCACCCCTACATATTTATGGGAGCTCAGCCGGGATAATTTTTTTTAAAATAAAAAAAAGCAGAATTGGTAAATAGTCAGTGACCCCACACCCGACCTTTCGCCTGTAGAAAAATTATCTACCAGATAATATAAACGAACTTTTTAGTTTGAAGACTAGTGTGTCAGCCTGACACTAATTGATTCCAGATTGCCAAGGATTACCTTCTTTATCGCGAAGTGATGTACCATCCTGCCAAGAATAACATTTGTTTTTACTTCTGAGTTCCGCCCCGGTATTGGAATTTCTTCAGTGAATGCCGTCCGGGCCAAGCGGAAAGTGCAGTCCCTGCATTTTGAAATTGTGAAGATTTGTGTGTGCGCGAAAGTTAATAGTGTTCCATATTGTGTAAAAACCTCGTATCCGCCATTTTGCACGGGAGCAATAAATATTCACAAAACAGATCAGGTTGATGGAGCAACCGACTTTTATGACGTAGGAAAAGAAGGGAGTGTTAGTTTCCCTTCCCCTCTCAGGCCAAGTTTTCAACTCGACGTCAAGGTCAGACTTATTAATGCTTACTAATCTGTTACATTTTTTGACAATCCGTATTTTGATGATTTTTTTTTTTTTGAATCTATGTTTTTTTTTAATCCGAGCAAATATTTGAAACGAAATTGATTTTTGTTATTTCTATCCTCTCAATAATTTTGTATGAACATATTATCTACCTAATTTTGCCATTATATACTTTCATATTTTTTTCTCTTTCTTTTTGAAATTGCATTTAATAATTATTAATTTTGAATTATATATTCTAATTTAAATTATTACTTGATATATTTTAAATTATTGATGCATGATATATTATTATTGAATTTTACATTGGTTTTGGAAATTTTTAATTGAAAATTTTATTTGCATAACTTTTATATATTAGTTTTTTTATACATTACTTTTATATATTATTAATTTAGCAGAGAGCTAGCACCCCACCCTTCATAGTATTTAGTTCTATATACACCTGTTATTCTCCAGTAATATAATTCTTGTATGAAATCTTAACTCCTTAATTAAAAAAAGGGGAAATGTTTTTTTTGTTAAAAGGGAAAAAGGAGAATTTGTTAGAGTTAGCTACAGAGTTAGGTTTAGAGGTGACAGTCGACATGACTAAGCCAATGTTAAAAAATTCAATAACCAAAAGTGCAGGGTACGATGAGGAAGATATCAAATTGATGTACGAAGGTATCGTTGAAGAGAGAAAGGAGAGAGAATTATTAGAAGAAAGGAAACGACGGGATAATTTAGAGTTAGAAAAACTTAGAATCGAATCTCAGATCGGATTAAATCAGGAAATATTGAGTAGGAATAATCGTACACCTAGTAATGAATTGAACAAACTACTACATAAAGAGGATATCAGCTTATATTTAATATTGTTTGAGCGCCAAGCACGTATGATGGATGTGCCGAAAGAGTTTTGGGTCTCACACCTGTTAGGCCTACTCCCACAGGAAATCACAAAGTTGATCACTAGAGAACCTGAACAAGAGGCGAGAATTATGACCGCGTGAGGTCTTTGCTTTTGAAAAGGTTTAAATTGACCCCAGAGAAGTTCAGGCAGCTATTTGTTACACATCAGAAAAGTTCGGATAAAACGTGGCGTGATTTCTACCAAGAAGTTCAAACATTTTTTAATGGATGGATTGAAGGATTGGACGTAAAAACATTTGACAAACTACGGGATCTGATGATAGCAGACCAGATGAAGAAAAGAGCCCCTGTTGAATTCAAAGAACGTCACCTAGACGAATGGCCAAGTATCAACTGCCCAGTTGAATTAGCCAAGAGACTTGAAGAATTTGAGGATGTCCGTAGGAAGTTGAAACAGAAAACACACATACTTTAACACCTGTTCGAAGACCTAAAGTTAAGGGATCGAATCAAGCGGAGCATTTCAGAAAATTTGATAATCACAATACAAGGAGAACAGGAAATTTTAATCCTAAAAGAAGATATTTAGACACTCCTCCGAGTTGAGATTTTGATAGAAGAGCACCTAGGAAATGTTACATATGTCATTCCTTAGATAATTTGAGTTTTAATTGCCCTAAAGTAAGGAAAGAGATCAAAAGAGAACAACCCAACTCCCAAGTACAAAGCTGTTCTGTCACACCTCAGAAAGGACTACACTTAAAAAACATTATGTTAGGCAATGAAATTGTATCGGCACTAATAGATACTGCTAGTACAATTAGTCTAATCCGCGAAGATGTAACACGAAGATTGTTAACCATTCAAGACTATCCAAAATAAAGACTGTGTTATACGGTTTAGGACAAACTGAAGTAGTAACCAAGGGCTCCTTCGAGTATGATTCTGTCTTGGACAAAGATCAATATTCTTTAACGTGGCATGTGGTGCCAACCAAACTGCTCAATTTTGAAGCCATTATAGGTACGGACATTTTGGGACAAGCTTCTTTGAATTTCACCCAAGATGGTGTTATGTTCCATAATCACGAGGAAAAGGCAAGGCTAATGCAAATATCCGGAATACATCCTGAAGATGAGTTAGATTTCAGTCACATCCTTGACTCACAAGTGAAAAATGATCTAACCAGAATAATTTCACCGTACAAACCTGAAAAGACTGAATCCACAGATGTGACGATGAGAATAATACTGAACGATGATATCCCAGTCTATCAACAAGCACGTCGGTTGTCGTACGCGGAAAAGCAAATTGTGAACAAGAAAACTTATAATAAGAAAAGGGAAAAGGCTCCCGAGTACCAAGTTGGTGATTTGGTAGAGGTCCAACGTACACAATTTGGTGGAGGCCTTAAAATTAGACCCAAATATTTTGGACCATATCAAATTACTGAAGTCAAACCTAGAGACAGATATACAGTTGAGAAAGTAGGAGATCACGCTGGGTCAAATGTAACTGCTACTTCCGCTGATTTAATGAAGTATTTTTCTCAAGGATAGAACAGTAATTACAAATGTATACATTTAATTTTAATAACTATAGAGTATACCATTCACTTTATATGTATAATGCATATTGTGTACTTTTTCTTATATTTTGTAACGTAATATGATATGTAATCATGTTGTGTACTTTTTTTTTATATTTTGTAATGTAATACGATATGTAATCATGAGAACATTCTCAAGCGTCGCTGAGGTCATCGACAGTCAGGATCGGCAGAGTTTGTAGGATTTAAAGTATTAAGGAATATAAATATTGTGATATGGCCCCTCTTTGGTGACCATATCTTTGACTGTCAGCGTGAGCTAGAGGTGTGGGATTCTTAAAATGAACAGACATTTTAAATTCTTAATATGACTTTATTAAGAATATAACTTAAACGTCTAACAATTTAGATAAATTTATATAAATGAGAATCTAGGATGAACGAACACACAAAAGTAATTAAATCGAATCGAGTAAATTAGACCACTCTATCTAATTAATTATATTATCCTCCTACTCTCACTTCTGATAATATTACAAGTCCTAATATCAAATAATCAGTCCTACCTTAATCCAAGCTAAGATTCAATCACTGTATGGAAACCTCTGGGCACGTGTGCAACGATATGCACCTTGTAGCAATGACTGGGTATCCCGGTAACTTTACGATACTCTTCCAAACATAACTTTCCCTAAATTGCCATCCTGCTTACTGAAACTTCTGTTCTCTTAAAAGCTATCTTATTTGCATTTATTATTCGCATTTCGCTTCTTGGATTTTGGTTGGAAAAGAGTTGCCATTAATCTTGGCCGTCAAAGAACCCAGAGGTTATGTTAAAGAAAAGACGCGTGAGCCCGTCACAACCCCCTCCAAGAAGCAAAACGTGATTTATTCGAGGGTTTTAATGGCCCTTAAGAAATTACGTGCCTAAATTTTTATTTCTTAATCTCCTTACTTTCCAAGTTTTATTTAAATTTTAACCTTGAATCCTCATTTTAACTATTAATTTTCAATATTCAACTTAAACTTTAATTTTCATTATTCATCTTAAATTTAATTTTTAATATTCCTCCTTAATTTGAACTCTTGACAGCCACAATAAATTTTATTCAATTAATTAGACCAACATTAACAGTTATGCATTTTAATCATGGTAGATTTTCACTTTTACAACAAATATAGATATGCCCCATCCGGAATACGGGACCGGGAAAAACCCATCTATGACTTAGATGGGAAAATGAGGTCCACACATACCCCTTAACTAACTTAAATCTACTTAAATGCTACTTAATGCTTCTTAAACTACTATAACAATCTTCTTTGTCTTCTAATGCTGTTCCATCCAATACAAAAAAAAGGAATTTTGAGACTTGGTTTTCAAATTGAAATTCAGGGTCTGTCACCCTGAAATAAAAACTCTTTAAGTTACTTGAGAAAATCTATATTCACATAATGCCAGTATATTTCACAATTTTTAAATATTATATATCACTTTTAAATTACAACAAATTTTTATATATATATCTCATCTGGTTCTCTCAAAAAAAAAAAAAAAAAACTTCCCATCAGTCGCGCAGCGCCGTTAATGTTATTGTTAGAATCCTATCTACGCCGCGTTTCCCTGAACCAGATGTACATTAATATGAAACAATACAACAATATATATATATATACTATACAATTACAAACAGTTTTCAATAAATCATTAAAACAAATAACCAAAGGAATTGTCGCGCATCTCAGCGAAGTCATACATCGAAGTAAACAAATGCATGATTACAATTGTTTTCGCCATCAATTGAGAAAAAAGATTACAAGTCAAAAGTTCAAAAAAAAAAAAAAAAAAAAACAAATACACTCATTGTAGTGTCAACTTTTGCTTGGATTATAATTTTTAAATACCGCCCCCGAGACTTGCTTCTTTGCAATAATTCTTCCAACCACTTGTTGGAAAGAATATAAAATGAAACGATACAACTTGATTTTTTATGGCTTAGCATCTCCTACTAGAACTTCCAAGGATAGGGTACTATTAGTTTTCGCTCCTCTTCTCACTTCTTGGCTGCTGTTTGGAGGAATTTCTTTGTTGTTGATTTTCCTACTCCTTGATCTTGTCTGTTCCCTGATGTAGGGTCTGTAGTTTTCTCCTTGGCTGTTCCTGGCTTGATCTGACTTCACTTTACTGGTTGGTCGGGACTCCTGGTCCTGCTTCTTGCGTGGTCTGAGGTTATACCTTTCTCCATCTTGAACCACTGCTCCTTCCTTTCGGTTCCTCTTCCTACTTATATAAATATTAGTAGTATTATTTGACGATAATTTTCTCTTTTTAAGGTCTATATGTTTCTGCCACTTTCTTTGTGATCCGCTTGACCAAGATCCATGCGATCGTTTATATCCTAATCTTTCTTGGTGTTTCCTTTTAATCTTTGTTGTATTATTTGAAAAAGAGCTAGGTAGTGATCTGATAAGTGGTCCACGCTTATCGGCCCTATCCGTGTGTTTCTCACGTTGATTTGACTTAAGATTTATCCCTTTTTCCTCTAACTTACGCTTTACATCTGACCCCTTCTTTCTACCATATTGCGACTCTTTTGATCTTCATTGTACGCTTTCCCAACTACTCGTTTCCTGACGTAAACTGATGCTATCCGAGCTACCTGTTCCTATCTCAATCTCGTCACATTTCCTATGACGATATATTATCACTTGATCAACATTGACCTTTAACCTTTTTCCTGACTGCCATATTATAACATTATTACTATTTCTTACTTCTAACACCCTATACGGACCTTCAAATTTTTGTTTAAACTTTGCACAAATTTTGTTGGCTGTTGAACTTAAAGGGTGTGTTTCTAACAAGACCAAGTCATTCACTTTAATTTGTACATCACGCCTGTGTCTATTATAATATTTCTCCCATTTTTCATGTTGTGCTTTTGTGTTTCGTCTAGCTTCATGAAATAATTTTTCAATATCTCCTACTGCTAACTCAGTTCCGTCCGAAACCATGATTTATTTTTGAAATGGGGTAATCAACTTTCGACCCAAAAATAATTCCGCAGGGGTTTTTCCTGTTATTTCATTCACTGCTGTACGAATAGCATATGCAAACTCACGTAGGAATTGGTCCCGTGTATCGTGTTGATCATTTACATAATTTGCAATCATTTGCACCATATCGCGATTCACGCGTTCCGTTCTATTTGCCTGAGGTCTATATACAACAGTCTTCACATGCCTTATGACTAATTTTTCACTTAAATGTTCAAAAATTTCGGATAAATATTGGGGACCGTTATCACTTATTAATTTTATTGGAGCTCCAAAACGATATATAAAATTATCAAAAAAAGTATCAGCTGTTATACGAGCCGAGGCCTTTTTAAGAGGTATAATTTCAGCCCATTTGCTGAAATGATCGGTAATTAATAATACATATCGATTACGTCTCACTCTCGATGTAGGGTACGGACCTAACAAATCTAACGTAACTATCTCATTTGGATAATTTGATACAATCGGATTTAATCGACCAGCTAGTAACGCGTTTTTATAATTATTAACTTGGCACATATGGCATGTAGAGACATATTGATCAATAAATTTTCTCATATACGGGAAATAAGAAACGTCCCTTATTTTATGATAAGTCTTAAATCGACCAAAATGACCTGCTATGGGCTTGTCGTGAAATTCTCTCATTATTTCATTCCTTAAAGACTTTGGAATGTATACACGCATTTCACCTAACGACGTTGCTTATTTCGCATAAAACAACAAGCCTTCAATTAGACGGAAGTCGCGGGACCAACTCTCACATATCGTCGCATTAACTGAATTATCTTACTTGTTTTCTAAATATTGCCGCATACATAATTTGCAACAAGTCCTGACAGCCCAGTTGGCAGAGCATTGGACTCCATTTCCTTGGTCTCGGGTTCGAATCCCGGCCCCGGCAGATTTATCCAAAGACTGGAATTATTAATGTATTGTTTGTCTAGGTTCTAGATGAATCTAGATCATTCTTTAGAATTTGCATACTGGATATTTCTCGAATATTCGGTAAGTGTATAAAAGCCGAGTACGTTGCCATTTGGGCATGTTCTCAGTCCAGTGTTGTATCGAGCTTCTTCGTTAGAATAAATCTAATTGTTTGCTTAACTGAACGGTGTACTTCTTTCGAACTCCATGACAAGTTTGGTGGAGGCATGGGGTAACGATTACGTCAAACGTGGATAATAGCGACAACCTACGCAAGAGCCTCCGGTTAAGAGGATTATCTCCCGAATTTGGACTGTTAAAAGAAAATAGTAGGAAGCGGACAAAAATGCCGACCGAGCAAGAAGTCAAGCCCGCTGTAGTAACACCTTCGTTACAGCAATGGAGGAGCCCATCGACTTTCCGAGGAGCGCCTGGGGAAGACCCTCTCAAATGGCTTAAAGAGTACGATCGAGTAGCCAATTTTAACAAGTGGGATGACATGTGTCTTGTTAATGTTTATTTCTTTCTTGACGGTACTGCGAGACAGTGGTATGTCAACAACGAAGACGCCTTAGATTCCTGGGAAGCGTTTAAAAATGGACTAAGTGGACTTTTCGGCGACCGTCAAAAATATACCAGAAGGGCAGAAGAACAATTAAAATGCCGAGCCCAGCGTTCAGGGGAGAGTACACAGTCTTACATACAAAGTGTATTAGAACTTTGCTAAGAGGTAAATCCTCTGATGAAAGAAGACGAAAAAGTGTCACACCTAATGAAAGGTGTTGCAGAGGATATTTATCAGGCCCTGTTGACGAGAGAAATCAAATGGTACAACTATATCGAGGATATGAAGGAGAAAAGAGTTGGTCGACCAAGATTTGAAAGGCTTCCAAATGTCGTACCAGTTGCATCCCTGACGGATGAGACTGATTTGGTCTCGCTTATTCGCACAATCGTACGAGAAGAAGTCCATCGACTAGTTAACCAGACTCAAGAATCTTTGGACTCCAATCCCCAATCCTTAGAAGAGATCGTTCAAGACGAAGTTGAAAGGGTTTTGTGGCCCCAGTGTCAGCGAAACCTACAGAAACTAGACCACGACCAATATACGCCGCTGTAACCAGGAAATCTAGAGTTCCTGTTCAGAGATTCCCACCTCAGTCAAGAAAAACTGAAGTGTGGAGAACGGCTGACAACAGACATGTTTGTTTCCACTGCGGACGTCCTGGACATGTAATGCGCTACTGCCTAGAGAGAAAAGCTGTCTTTGACAACTATCGAAACCGCCGACAGAACTTCGACGACGTTGACACTGAAGAAGAAATTCGTCGACCAAACACCACTCGCCGTTCTAAGCCAAGTCCCACGAGAGGCCGATCCCCAACACGTCGTTTCAGATCCCCGTCGCCATATCGCCGATCCAGTCAGTCGCCAAGCCGTAGGAGGGAGGAAAACTAAAGAGAGCGACCTTCCAAGGAGGTGAGGCCGTGTGTACTGGAAATCCTCCATCGGCCGCCAAGATGACTGGTAACCAACTAGACGTAATAATAGATAATAAGCCGATACGTGTTCTAGTGGATTCTCGGGCATCTTTTTCTGTTATATCCGATAAGTATCGCCGATTTTTAAAGAAAGTTCTGTTTACTGATGCCAAGAGTGCTATGCTGAAAGTCCCCGATGGAAATTTTTTTCGGCCGATAGGAAAATGTGTTTTACGTGTCCGTATAAACAATCGAGAACTGCCTTTTGAATTTATTGTATTATCACATTGCAGCCATGACGTCATCCTAGGATGGGACTTTTTAGAGGCATCTCAAGCCGTTATAGACTGTGGACAAAATGAACTGGTTCTAGAAGACATCTGTCGAGACTCCACAGCACCTGACGCCTGGAAATTGTATGCCACCAGGGACTACACACTTAAGCCACATTCTTTAACTAGAATAACAGCAACAGGATATCAAACCCGAGGAGACATAAATGTAGTTTTAGACGGCAGCAAACATTTGCTCTTCGAGAAAAATATTGCTATACCGTCCATGGTATCTACATATCGTAATGGAAAAAGTGATGTCTGGGTAGCCAACCTGCAGTCCTGAAACCAAATAATCCCTAGAAGAATATGCATAGGCCAAGCCAAACCGCTAAATGAAGGTCATCTATGTGTTATTTCTGACACATCAGGTTGTGATATGGTCGTTCTATGGCGACCATATCTTTGGTTGTCAGCGTGAATTAGAGGTGTGGGATTCTCGAAATGAATCGACATTTTAGAATTCTTAATATGATTTTATTAAGAGTTTAACTTAAATTTCTAATAAATTGGATAAACTTATATTAAGTGAGAATAAACCAAACACGTAGCTGTAGCTAAACCTGATCGCGTAACTTGGATCACTTATCTAAATAATTATATTATCCACCTACTTTCAATTCTAATAATATTACGAGTTCTAATATCAAATAATCAGTCCTACCTTGAATCACGCAAAGGTTCACTCACTTTCAGAGAGACTTTTAGACACGCGTGCAATAGTATGCACCTTGTAGTAATGGCTAGGAATCTGTAATCTTTGATAGGCCGTCAAATTACACTTCTATCTCTTCCAAACAGAACTTTCTCTAAATTGCCATCCCGCTTACTAAAACTTCTGTTCTTTTAAAGGCTATCTTATTTGCATTTACAATTGCATTTCACTTCTTGGATTTGGGTTGGAAAAGATTTGCCATTAATCTTGGCCGTCAAAGAACCCAGAGGTTATGTTACAGAAAAGACGCGTGAGCCCGTCACAAGGTGGTTTGGATGACCAGCAAGAAACATCGGAGTCACAGATGAATTGTTCGCTAAAGATGTCACCTGAGTTAAGTGATGAACAGAGAAACAAGCTATCCGAACTACTCCGAAAATTTTCTGGACTTTTCACGAAGACCGACAAGTCGACAGCCGCGAAGACGAATGTGAAACACAAGATTTATACTGGGGATCATGCTCCAATCAACCAACGAGCCTACAGAATCTCGCCGACTGAAAGACGCATCATTCATGAAGAGGTTCAGAAAATGCTTGATGAATGTATCGTCCAACCCTCTGAAAGTCCTTGGCCGTCCCCCGTTGTGCTCGTAAGGAAAAAAGATGGTAGTTGGCGTTTTTGCGTTGATTATCGCAAGCTGAATAGCGTCACGAAAAAAGACGTTTATCCTCTGCCTCATATTGACGATACGCTCGACTGTCTGAAAGGTGCCAAGTTCTTTTCTTCCATGGATCTCCGTTCTGGTTATTGGCAAATAGAAATAGACGAAGCAGCTTGAAAAAACGGCATTTATTATCCCCGAAGGCTTATACGAGTTTAAAGTCATGCCGTTTGGTCTCTGTAATGCACCGGCGACCTTCGAGAGAATGATGGACAATTTTCTACGCCATTTTAAATGGACTATATGTTTTTGTTACCTAAATGACATAATAGTGTTCTCGGAAACTTTTGAAGACCATCTTATACGATTAATACTTGTTCTAAAATGTCTTCAGGAAGCTAGTCTTAAATTAAATTCAAAGAAGTGTCTTTTTGCTACCCAAGAAGTAAAGATTCTAGGCCATCTTGTATCTAGTAATGGCGTTAGTCCAGATCCCGACAAAGTAAAAGCCGTAAGAAATTTTCCCACTCCAAAGAATATACATGACATACGAAGTTTTCTTGGCCTTTGTTCATACTTTAGAAGATTTATCAAAGGGTTCCGTCATCTCGCCGAACCCTTGCAGTCGTTACTGAAAAGTGGCGTGGTGTTTCATTGGGGTCCCGAAGAGGTGGAGGCATTTAACAAGAAAGCCCTTACTTCGGATCCAGTATTGGGGATGTACGACGAAAGTGCTTCTACAGAAATCCATACTGATGCAAGCGGGTACGGTATAGGAGCAGTCCTAGTACAAATTCAGAATAATGTCGAGAAAGTTACAGCATACGCCTCTAGAACTCTGACAAAAGCCGAAAAGAATTATTCCACCACAGAAAGGGAATATCTTGCCATCATATGGGCTACCAACAAATTCCGGCCGTACATATTCGGAAAACACTTTACTGTTGTAACTGACCATCATTCCTTGTGCTGGCTCATGAGTGTACAGGATCCTTCGGGAAGGCTTGCCATATGGGCCCTCCGACTTCAAGAGCATGATTTTGACGTAAAATATAAAACCGGTAAGAAGCATAGTGACGCCGACACTCTTTCAAGAAATCCAGTGGAAGGGGAAACGGAGACACCAGACAAATTTTTAGCAGTCACCACGAGTATGAACCTTGCGATGGAACAGAAGAAAGATCCAGACCTTGCGAAATTAAAACTTTCGAGCAACTCATCCAAAAACGAAGAATTCAGATTAATCGACGGGATCCTATACAGGAAGAATATTGATCCAGATGGAAAGTTGTGGTTACCAATCATTCCCAAACATCTACGAGCAGACATACTAAGGCATTTTCATGACGCCCTCACCGCAGGACACCTTGGTTTCGCGAAAACTTATGACAGGATTCGCAAGAGATTTTACTGGCCGGGAATGTACCGAAATGTTTTTCGGTAAGTCATGCATTGTCGGGAGTGCCAAAGGAGAAAATCCGTTCCTCAACGACCACCTGGACGTTAAGTTCCCATCCCTCCAGCTATAGCTCCTTTCCATTGCATTGGAATTGATCTCCTTGGGAGATTTCCAAAGTCTGCTCATGGAAACAAATGGATAATAGTCTGCACGGATTACTCAACACGGTATGCGATAACGAAAGCCTTGTCGACAGCCGAAGCCGACGAAATAGCAATGTTTTTACTCGAAGAAATTGTTCTCAGGTATGGAGCTCCTCGAGTAATTATCACAGATCGTGGAGCTGTCTTTCGATCCAGACTTGTTTCCTCTCTCGTCGACTTGTGTAACATTGATCATCGTTTCACAACGGTGTATCATCTCCAAACGAATGGACTGACGGAGCGCTTCAATAAGACCTTGGCCGACATGTTGTCTATGTATGTGGATACAGAGCAGAAAAATTGGGATGAAATTCTACCATTTGTAACTTTCGCTTATAATACCGCTAAGCAAGAGACAACAGGTTTTACGCCGTTTTATTTGCTTCATGGTCGTGATGCAGAAACGATACTAGATACAATGCTGCCATTCTGTCCTAACGATTTTGATGACAATAACATCACCAAGATAGCAGCCAGAGCCGAAGAATCACGCCAGCTAGCCGGAGTGCACACTCTGAGAGCTCAAGACAGAGATCGTCGACGTTACGATTCCAAACACCAAATGGTATCTTACGCGCTCCCGGAGATCTCGTATGGGTTTATATCCCAGTAAGAAAAGTCGGTCTCTCCGAAAAACTCTTAAAAAGGTATTTTGGACCGTATCAGGTGCTACGCCGTTTATCAGCCGTGATTTACGAAGTACAAGATTTTGATCCTGCTTCTCGAAAAAGAAAACTAAGAGAAGTTGTCCATGTACTGCGCATGAAACCGTACCATGATCCCGCCGAGCAAATCGAAACCGAGGATAAAGAAAAAAAAATTCAGGATATCATTCCTTCCAAAGAACCATACAAAGGACCGATCACTCGTTCCAGAATAAAGACCCTTGAACAAAATGATAGCGGGCGCTGTCATCTTTTTAGAGGGGAGCAATGCTGCACACATAACTTGCTACAAGTCCCGACAGCCCAGTTGGCAGAGCGTTGGACTCCATTTCCCTGGCCTCGGGTTCGAATCCCGGCGCCGGCAGATTTATCCAAAGACTGGAATTTTTGTTTTCATTATTAATGTATTTTGTTTGTCTAGGTTCTAGATGAATCTAGATCATTCTTTAGAATTTGCATACTGGATATTTCTCGAATATTCGGTAAGTGTATAAAAGCCGAGTACGTTGCCAGTTGGGCATGTTCTCAGTCCAGTGTTGTATCGAGCTTCTTCGTTAGAATAAATCTAATTGTTTGCTTAACTGAACGGTGTACTTCTTTCGAACTCCGTGACAATATCTATAGATATGACCTAATTCTCGGTCATTGATCTGACCTGCTAAAATATATATAAATAAACTTTCAAAGTATAACATAAAGTATCTGACTACCTTTTGTGTGATTTATTTTAAGAAAAGAAATTTTTCATACTTTTACCATGTTTCTGCTTAGTTAACAGTAAAAAGAAAATTTTCTTAAGCCTTTTCTTCATAAATGTTACTATTAAGGTATCCGACTACGTTCGGAACCATGATTTTAAAAAAGTGCATAAATGTATAATTTTCATGATATTTAGTGTCACTTAGATTAGAATACATGTATAAAATTGTTTTAAGGACTTTATGACAAAAAAAAATTATTTAAATACAATATTTTGGCAAAAAATTCACTTAGAATAACCTTTTTTCCAAATGTTCTCCTTTTGTAAAAAATGCTTCTATTGTATTAATATTTTGCCTGTATATAGCTCAGACCTAAGTTCAGAGGCTCAACTATGATTTTTGAAAAATTCACATTATTTTCAGAGTTACAACCATTTGAAATAATTATCGGTGTATTTTCTTAAAATTTCTCCCCTCTGTTTTCGTAAAACATGGATAAACCGACTTCCAAGTTATGCGTTTCAAAAATTTTAGTTGAGCCCCTGTACAGAGATCTGAGCTATATACAGGCAAAATATTAATTCAATAGAAGCATTTTTTACAAAAGGAGAACATTTGGAAATAAGGTTATTCTAAGTTCATTTTTTGTCAAAATATTGTACTTAAATAGTTTTTTATTGTAATACTATTCTTAACCCAATTTTATATACATTGTCAAATCTAATTTATGCTAAATATCATAAATATTATCCATTTACACGCTTTTGCAAAATCACTGTTCCGAACGTAGTCGGATACCTTAAAACGATATAAATTGAAGTAAGTAAAGGAAGAATTATACTTTTAGAATTAAAGCTCTAAAAATATTTTTGTACTGATTTTATCAAGATAACATGCTTAAACATATACCCTAAAATACGGCGTATAACGTACAACCCCTTTTTTTACGAAGGAACCTGAAATGTATAAGTGTAATGCTCTTATGTTTTAAAATCATTTATCCGAGGTATTAACCCAAGCTTTTGAAAAAATAGTATGCTTCTAAAATTACAACCTGGAATGTCATTTCTTTTAAGCAAATAGCATTTCAATATATGCAGAAGTCTAATTTTTTTTTTATCCTCATCTCTATTTTATTTTTATTTTTAAAGCTATCATTTTTATACTCGGTGTATAACGCACACCCGTAAGTATATCGTTCCTATTTTTTGAGTTATACGCTGGATTTTGCGGATTACACAATTACAGTGTAGAACCTGTTTTTGTGTGCGGTTCTTTTTTACGTGATTTTATTTTTGTGCGATAGCATAAAAAAAATTCTGTAGTATTTTGATGAATTTGCTTGTTATATGTAAGAATTCATGAAATTTTCGAATATTTTTTTTGTGTGGTTACTTTTATGATGTTCCTATTTACCTCACAAAAACAGGTTCAACTGTACTATATCTACAAAATAAACCAAAATCCGAGTAACATTTTTTTCTTTGCGGAGTTAGAATACATGACATTGTGTGAGTTTTTTTAAATCTCAAATCAATAAGTCTGCTAAACAAGTGAGGTAATTACTTAAATAGTATAAGCGAAAAAAACAAGTGAGATAATTACATAAATAGTATATTTATAATTAAAATTAGCCCATTCAGCATACTATATATTCCTTAAGATTCGAATTATTTTTATCTGTACATATTAAATTCTTCTGGTTATTAATACTATATGGACCCCAATGACCCTGGAAAAAATAATAAAAAAATTCCCCCCCCCCCTGGAACATAGACGGTACCGGCACGATCGTGCGGGTTGGGCGTTATCTGTGAAAAATGTCACCTATGAAATTTTACGAGTTATACATTTTTAGCTCTAAGTTGATAGAAGAAACAATCTTAATTCAACTAAAATTGTTACAAATAAGGAAATTATTGATGTACAGTTAACTCTTTTATTAATTCATTATTTATTTACTGTAAAAATCTTTTTTGTTTTTGACAAGTATAAATAGCCATTACACTTTTCACAACATGTTTTCGAACTGCTTTCGTAGTTTTCAAATCTGCACTTGTGTGTGTGTGCGAAGCCTTGAAATGTCATCGACATATCGAAAATGGTTATACATGTCATGCTCTTTATCCTGGAATGGCCAGGATAGCAGGTGGGTTATAACGCTTCGATCTTTTTGCGAGTGGAATTAAACACTGTTATCTTCATCATCAGTTAAAATACTTTTGTTAATAGGTGGAGAGGCTGATAGTGCTTCAACTATCTCTAACTTAAATTTTCAGCGATCCATCTTGATTTTTAGAGGAGTTTTATTTCATATTGCATCTTGTTTGCACAGAAACTAAGAATTTGAAACAACTAAATCAATGTAATGAATTTGTTCAAGAGACATTTATGGTAAAGAATAATCCAAAATTGCTTTCCATTTCAAATATTCCCATATTTTTTTTCATCGCTCTCATCTGAACTTGATTGTCCTTCCAGTATACATGATTCTTATGTTTTTGTTCACAGCTTTGTCATCATCTGAGAGATCACTAAGTTCTGATCTAAGTTCTATCTGATTTATTCATCACTTGTGCAAATTTTTTTTCTTCTGTGAGAATTCTTCTCCTTTTAGACGCCTGAAAAAGTTTTTGCACAGTAAAGTTAGCACAGTATTCCATGAAAAATAGTAAAATGTATCAGAAAATTTTATTATATATATATATATATATATATATATATATATTTAAACCACACCATACTAACTCCCACCGGAAAACCCAGATTTTTTTTGGGGAGGGGGGCAAGAGATATGGATGCAGATATCTGTGGAGAGGATAAAAATGCCATACTCCTCAACAAATGTATGAAAAAGAAAATTAATTGCAAAAAAGAGAGAGATAAAGAAAAAAAAGGACTCATTCATGGCGACCCCCAAGTAAATTTGGTATTAATTTTATAACTATATATTTCATTTTTATGTATGCTTTGATCAAAATTATTGAAACAGAAAAGAAAATTCTCATGGTAAGTACTTACCTTTGCAGCTGCAGTGACTCAAATAATGCCCAACTCACACGATCGTGCGGGTAACGAAATCCCGAGTCCTACAAGCAACATTAATAGAGTATAATTAATATTTTTTTCTATTTTACGATTATTTAAAGATTAATACAAAGATTTGTATTCAAGCAATTAGAAATATATTGATAATTAATTTTTACTACAGATAAAAAGAATACGTGTTTTTGTTGTATTTGAAAACAAAGCAATATTTGCCAGCTGAAAGTAAAACCTGGACTACAATCACCATTTGTTGATAAAAAGTAACTGTACACTTTCTGCAAACCGTCTAAATTGTTAGATTCGTGATTTTCTTATACGGTAACGGTAACGGTTATACATTTACGTGGAACCTTAGAGATAGCTCTATTATCCACTCATCATAATAAATTGAACAGAGAACAATTTGTTGAAGTTACATAAAAATAAAAAGCAGTCCACATTAAATGCAGCGCAATAACGCTGGTGGAGGGGTGGGTGGAAACCACTCTCCCAGTTGATTTAGTTTCTGTTTCGCTTTCATTAGGAAAACGAAGAGAAAATGACGTCACATCTTCATGACAGCAAAGCCCGTCTTTCAACCGTCTGCCGCATCTTGACGGACCGAGGAGAGAAGGGATATATTTTTTAATAACAAGGATTAAGAGACTAATATTTTTAAGTCCGTTACACGTTACCTCTAAGATAACTGCGTGCGGTTATTGAAAGGATGTTTTAAATAACCACTTGGAAGAAAAAGTAAGAAAAGGTAGAGGAGTTTGAAATAAGATCATGAGGGGTGAAGTTGCCACACAAAACGCGATCAAAAACTTCCATGGCGCAGGGGGAGGGGAATAATTAGAGTGAGTGACGTCTTGCAAAAGAAGACAACTAGTATAACAATAAAGCTCATATCAAGACATTCTCATCCTTTTCAGAGCTGGGAAGTGTTGATACGAGTGATTAAGAACTGCTCTAGGTCTCTTAGAAGAGCTAGGAATAGAATTGTCGTAAGCCGGGATTTCCCTGATAGATTCATTTGAAATCTGTGGTAACCGGTTGAAAAAATTTTCTGATTGTTTTTTGATGAAATCAAGAAGCGGCGGAACATTAAGATCTTTATGCAAGACTTCGTTCCTGACAAACCAAGGTGCGTTTTCTGCTCTACGCAGTTGAATGTTTTGAAAAGTGTGCAATCTTTTCAGATGAGTAACTGCCGCCCCTGCCCAGATGGGAGAAGCGTACAACATGATGGGGCGAAGAATGGCTTTGTATAATAGAACCTTGTGCCTTAATGCGAGCTTGTGCTCTTGGGAGAAATCAAGCGATTTAGAGTGTTTCTCATTCCAGCCGCCTTTTAGTGAGTGGAACGGATGTGTTTAGCAAAGTTTAATTTAATATCAAGTATTAAACCTAGGTACTTATATTCAGTAACCCAGGGCACAGGCTGATTAAAAATGTTGATATGCGGGAGGTTTCCGATGCACCGCTTTCTCGTAAAGAGGAGGCATGCGCTTTTAGATGCATTAACCTTTATTTTCCAGTCGTTAAGCCAGGTTTCGAGTCAATTTCGAGTCGACATAATTTTGAAGCCGCTCAATGATATTGCGGTTATAAATGTTTTGGGTAAAAATGGCAGTGTCGTCCGCGTACATCGCTAAGTGGACTTCGGCAGCCTTGGGAATGTCGTTGATGTATAGATTAAAGAGCTTGGGCCCTAATAAAGATCCTTGTGGTACCCCACTGAGAATTGGACGCGGGGTGGAGAGACTGTTTTCAACTTTTACCCTAAATTCACGGGAATTTAGGTAGGAGTGTATAATTTTGATGAGTTGTTCCGAAAACCCAAGTCGCATCATCTTGGATAGCAAGCCATCATGCCAAATTTTGTCAAAGGCTTTGGCTATGTCCACAAAAAGCATACCAGTGGCCTGGTTATTATGAAAGCCGCGATGAATCAGCTCAGTAACTCTTAGTAACTGAGTTACTGTGGAGCACTGTGTAACAAAGCCATGCTGTTCAGGAATAATAATATTCCTGGCTATGCAGTGCTGATTTAGGCGATTCAAAAGAACAAATTCGTACGCTTTGCTCAAGCTACTGAGTAGCGAGATTGGACGGTAATTTTGAGGTTGAGTATCATCAGAATTGGGTTTTAGAATGGGGACCACCCCGGCAGTCTTCCAATTCTTAGGGAAATGACAGTTCTCCATTAATAGATTGAACAGCATGACTATAAAAAGAACGAATTTGAGGGGGAGATTTTTAAGGATGCGATTTGTAATTAAATCCAATCCAGGAGATTTATTGATCTTAAGCTTTTTAATATATTCCTGTACTTCCCCTGGCGTTGTTTTTTCCAGGTCTAGACAGGTAGGAGCGTCCAGGAATCTTTTAATTTTCCTTTGTGTATGAGCTGTAAAACGTTCGTTTTCAGCTTCAGTGTTGGGTTCGAACTGCTTTTGAAGGCTGTCGGCAATCACTTCCACCTTCACCAGAGGGTGATTTGCTACACTGCCAAGTGCGCCCTTTAGGGGGGAATGTTTTGAGGCGGTTTTTTGAATAGGGAGGTTTTCCTCCAAAGAGTGCCTGTCTCCGGCGTAAGTGCCGCAATGTGAGATTCCCAACGAGATTGGGAAAAGTGTCTAATGTCTTTCGTAACCTCACGACTGAGTGTTCGGAATTCAGATTTCACTGCAGGATCTCTTGTACGTTGCCAAAATTTCCGAACACGATTTCTGTGGCGAATTTTAGCTTTAATTTCGGAGGGGAGTTTTAATGGGGGTTGTTTAAATTTTGGTTTTGAAGCTTCTATAAGAGCTTCAGAGATATTTTCTTCAAGCCTTCTAATTGCAATTTCTAGGTCGTCATTGCTTGAGGAAGGAGGGATGGGGAGTGGTTTGTTACTTAAAAGAAATTTGAAGTTCTCCCAATTGGTGGAGAGTTGATCCGGAATTTTGAT
>BMAV01011069.1:126253-162573 GCA_019973955.1 Trichonephila inaurata madagascariensis
TAACGTTCTGTCGCGCTTTCAGCCACTACTTTCCTGATTCTCTGTACGGTCATTGTTCTTTAATTCCTATCAGCATCATGGAATGGTAGTATCTTTCCGACCCAAAAGCTTGACATTTGACCACATTGCCTCCTTCAGTTCAATAGCACGTCTTCTTTTTAATGAAGAGATCTCATGCTTTTAGAAAATCCGTCTTCGAGACTCCTACAATCTACGTGAGTCAACGAAAAATCACATTCGTATGGAAACTATACTTTAGTATTCAAATGTCATCTGTTTTACACACTTTTCGGATATTCCGTAGCAATGCGCTGGAGCTCTAGCTAGTCAGTCTCTGGATACCCAAAGTTCATTTTTTGCGTCTTCTGTCATAATTTATATGCATACGCAATTCCGCCCCATTCAAATACTTACTAATTTAAACGTTTCTTTTTATGTTATAGAGAATATTTATTTTTCAAATGTGGATACCTGATACTTATAATGAACGTATTAATAAAATTTCTTAATGCTTATACTTAGTAAAGCTCAATTTTTGTCAAGTTTGATTTCAGTTTCAGATTTTAAGCAAAAAGAATTATTTAATTATACTTTTGAAAAATTTAGACATCATTCATGAAAAAAAACATTCATTTAAGACTTAAGACTTAACCTACTTCTTAATGTCATACGTTTTCCATTACTAAAACGGTTTATTATGAAACAATTGAAGTTTAAAAAGTTCGACAAGGACAAGGGCGATGGGAAAAGAGTTGCCCATTCGGTATTCTGAATAAAATATAAAATATAAATTTAATTGGTTTTTAAATGTTTTTAATAAATAAATACCATTGATAAAAAAAAGTTTTTTTGAGAAATTCTTTCTATGTAAGACGTAATATGAACAGAAAAGTATATATTTTTTGTACTAATAATAATCAAGTGTATATGCAATATTATTATCAGAACTATCATGACCTATACTAAATATGAATACAAGGTTTAATATAAATTAAGTTTAACGAGTTAAGTTTTTAAGTTTAAACGATGCGACAATACTCTTTTACTTTCGACTGACTCTACACAATATCAGCGGGAGCTCTGCTTTGACATGGTTTTCTACAAACACTTGCAAGCAGTCGAGCTGACTGCGAAGAAAGACTCAAACATTATGTGTAATTGTTGGGCGAGTAAGACCACAGTGAGATATTTGATAATATTTCTCCATACTTTTTCGGAAATTAAAAGTTTAAATTGAAATGAAATGCTAAAATTTTTTATAGCTTGCGAAATGAAATCAATCGTTTACTTATGGAATCAAAAATAAAATTTATGGCAGTACTTAGCTATGAGGATTGATTTACAGTTTTTCCGTTTTTAGTAACCAGAATACTCATTTAAATGAGTTTAACACCGGTCTTAAAAGTGAAAATCATCTAATCAATATAAGGATTTAAGTTATATGAGCTTATAAAACGAATATAAAACTACGGAGAGAGTAATGTGTGAGAAAAAAAAATGTATCCATTTCAACATGCTGTTTAGGGCACTCCTGCTAAGAAAGAAAATTGTGCAACCTTACTTTCTATGGTATGAAATTTAGAGAACAGGTTTCAAGATTTTTGGAATAATCATTAGTATTTTTTGTTTGTTTTTGTATACTTGTAACGCAATATTAAATTCCAATCTTAAAGTATTGAGGAATGTATTTTTATAAGAGAGATATATACATATTCTTAGAGAAAAATTCTTCTCTCTTCGAAAAAAATATGTTGTGTATTTCACCGTTTTTGGAGGAAGCACACGTAAATAAAACTAGAGGCATAATATCTGATGAACATTTTAGGAGAACTCACTGAAAATTGCAAATATTCCTATATTTGGATTAAACACAGAAACATTAGTGTCTTAAAAAATGATTTCAAACATTTGACTAATTTCATGCTATTACCTTGACTGCAATATTTAGAAGGAAAAAAAAACGTTCCATGAATTAAAAAAAATTATATTATTTAAATATATGAATTCCGTATTCTATGTCTTTTATTGTTCATCAACTATTATTGATGCTACCATATTTTAGATGTGGTTACACACACACAAAAAGCAAGTTGTTTTCTACTAAGGTAAGAGTTAGAAGCTCATAGCTATATAACGGTATAATAATTATACTGATGAAAAAAATTAAAGGGAGGAACTAATTTTTTAAAAAAAAAATAGAACAAAATAATTAATTCCTATACTTAAATAAGGTACCAGATGATAGCTAAGCTCTTCTTGGACACCTCTGCCACGCAGTGACTTGTGACGTCGTAAGGCATTGGCACTGTGATTGACTTTGTGTAGAGATACCGCACTTGCTCGCTGAAGCATGTAGCGTAAATACGTTTTGAAACATCGTAGCCTAGCCCAATCCTTGTTCTCTGAATTTCTTTGTTTACTCATCTTTAATATGACCAGTCGTCATCGTCTAGATGGTGCCACAAGATGGAGGATAGTTGGAAGATAAGAGGAGGGCCAATCACATAGGCTACCTGTTGTTAGGGCCTCGGGGTTTTGAGAAATTCGGTGTTCACTCCATGGAAACAGTTCATAGAGACAGGAACAGTGGTCCGTTGACCTGGACAAAGCCACAAAAGAGCAACAACACAGGCTCAAGAACGTTATTTGAAACTTTTAGCTACAAGGAATAAGTTTGAGAATATCGACACAACTGTCTCACAACCTGAAAATGCAACATGAGCATCCTTTTCGTGGATAGCAGTGGTCAAAGATTTAATGCAGGTGGCCTGTATGCCAGGTACGCTGTAGTCTGCGTCCCTTTAACTGTGAACCACAAAAAGAGATAATCTAACATATTGCAGAGAACAGCTGTCTTGATGATCAGAGGATGATTGGAGGCAGGCTTTCTTCAGGAATGTGTCGTGATTTAGTCTGTACAGTGACTAGAAACGTGTTCTCATCTGGAGAGAACCTGGTAGTCGATCGGCGCTCTAACATTTTCGAAAAAGACCACTATGGTCGATGTGACCTGATGGTCTGAGCAGGCATCGTGGCAGACGGGCATACCGACCTTCATATGCTTGATAGAAGAACTCTGATAAGTCAGCGGTACAGGAACGAGATCCTTGCAACCTGTATCAGACTTTTCTCGTATTATATGAACCACATTTACTCTTTATGGATGACAACACACGCCCACTCAGGGCTCATTTGGTGAAAAAATACTACCAATTGGAGGATATTTGACGACTGGAGTGGCCTGCGATGTCCGTTGATCTTAATTCCATTAGACATGTGTAGGACGTCCTTGCAGATCATCTTTTTAGTCAATTGCAGTTCGAAGATCAGTTCCAAGGACAATTGGTGAGTTCAAGAGGGCCTTGGTGCAAGTGTAGGTGTGGTTGCAGTAGGGGTTGATAAGAACCCGGTAAACAGTATGAAACGCGGATGCCTTAGTTAGAAGTGATCATACACCCTATTAGAAATGTTTTTCTGTGACTGACAAGGTGTTAGGTCAGCTTCTGTGCTGACAAGAGACCAGTTTCCTTATTTAGGGTGAAGGTGGTGCCCCCGTTTTTGTTTTCCCATATATTGGCCTTATATCGGATGATAGTTTGACCTGGCTTGGTTTTATTTGCTTTGTTAGTTTTCTTTTAACTGCAAAAATACCATTTGTCCTTTTAAGGCTACGCAATACTCTTAAAATAACAAAAATGTCGATTTTTTTTTCATTTTCGGGTAGTTTATACTATTGGGAATCTTGGCCCCAATTTTCAGATCTGATAACCAATTAGTTTTTAAGGTACTTGAAGTTTTCTGTGTATTGTCAGTCATGATATTGAACAGCTGAGGTGGCGGTGTTGGTTTCAGTCTCATTTTAAAACATTTTTCCATTCTTAAATTTAATTAAATACAAATGTTTTATTAATAAAATCGATAGTTTCAGAGAAGTGGTTGTTTTCAACTTTCACTACTAAAATCGTTTCTGTTTGTTTATATTTCGAGGTTTTGGTGTTCTTATAGTTACTAAGCTAAAATTGATTAAAAAAAAAGGTCTTCCTCAATACCAATATTTATTTTGCATATATATATAACTTAAAAGCTTTTTTATTTCGTTTTAATTAATTTTTTTCTGTCGAGAAAGTGTAACGGACAAAACGTTCGCATTTTGCGAAGAGAAGCAATATTTCTAAGAGATGGAATACTGCTGAAAATGAAGTCTAAAAACCAGCCTTTAGCTGATATAACTACGAGACTTCAGAATACAAACTTTCTGAATTCGAGAACTACTGATAAAAGTGAATATTTCGCAGTGATGGTCCAAGTTACATTATAGTGGATACTGAATGCTTAAGTAATTTGTTTGCAGATCATTTATGAAAGTTGGCATAGGGCATCTAAAACTTTGTTTTCGCCAAAGAAATGGATTTGCATATAAAATGAATGTTGTATGTGTTAATTGTGACCAAACCCAGAATGAAATATGTTCGTCAAACAGTTGGTTGATACCAAATTGCATCAAGTATCAAATGATAGCAACCATCAAATTTTTGATGCACCATTTGATGTAAATATGAAATTAATGCAAGGAATGTTAAGTTTGGGACATGTCTACTCAGCATTGGAAAAATTCTGTATGCATATGAATGTAAATATAATGTATAGTAAAAATTTTAATTCCTACCAGACAAAAATTCTGAATGGACACCTCTTTGTGTCAAATCAGCTATTGCTTGATGTTCGTAAAGATGTCAGAGACGCGTATGGCTCAAGGCTATGGCTCAAGGCAGTCAATGAAGAATATTTACTCAAAATCTTGCCAATTTATCAGCGATTAGTATCTGCTGAATTATTAAGCAGGTGTGTCAGAGGTTTGACACAAAATTTTAAGGAAGCATTACATTCGATGATATGGAACAAATGTTCCAAAGAAAATACAGCTTTTAGAAGTTGTGTGCTGATTGCCGTGTCGAGCGCAATATCGGAGTTTAATGTTGGAACATTAAAATCTCTAAAAACATTTCAGGATATTAATGGCTCTGCAATAAGTTTATTATTAAAATACTTAACTTATTTAATTGATTATAGGAGAATCTATTTAAAAAATAAAATGAAATTTGCAAAATTTAAAGTCGTGTGGCAAAAAATAAAACTTGCTAAATTGCGCCGACTTAAAATTAAGAAGAAATTATGTGCTATGTACAAACCTGGTGGTTTTTAACTTTTATTTGTATCATCATTATTTTTTAAAAGTGTATTGTGTTTTAAAACTTTTGTGAAATTATTATGTTAACTTTAAGCTGAATAATCTGTCATCGTTACGAATGCTGTATCGATATTTTGCGAAAACATTTTGAAAAAGTAAAAACATTTTCAATCATATATAACTAAAGTACTGTTTTTATATATTGTTACGAATTTTCTGTAAATAGTGTAAATAATTTCTATTTGGGTGTTTAATGCATTTATATTACTCTATGTGTTATATTTATTTCATGTAAAATTGTACTATTCGCAAGCAATGCCACCCCTTACGTTATAATGGCGATTCAATGAGAACTTGGCGAAATCTTGGCGGTAGTGCCAAGTTGGCGACTTTGGCGACCATTTTGGCGTCATTGGCGACCATGTTGGTGAGTTCGGAGCCCTCTAGAATCTTCTAGAAAGTAGTGAATCTCTCCACTAGTGTCACGTTCAATGACACGAGCGGTAATATTTCTGGAAGTTTCTGTCGCGCTTATAAATAAAGATGCTCGCCAGTATGGCGATGAGTCTTGATTAAACCAGCGAGTAGTGAGGATTGTTTTGACTAGCGATTAGCTCGGCTGTGCTTGTGAATAATCTTTACTTACGTGTATTTTTAAACACTGGTTATTGTGTTTGATTGCTGTTGAAGGTGTGAAGACCTTCGGAGATTTACTCTGTGAATATTGCTGCTAAATCCTGCATTTAAAGGATTGGATTTTTGTTAATAAATTCGCATCGCTCTTGAAGAACTGTTTATTTTCTTTGTGATTGTTTTGCATAAAATCCGCGAATCCGGATCTACGTAACAATATTATATAAGTTGTAAAATAATATATTAAGCTTTACAAGCATTATTAGGTTTTTTTTTTTCATGTCTTTGCAAACTTTAAATGCGTTTTTCTCAGAATTTTATTTTTGAAGATGTAAGAGTTTTCGAATCCCTAAGGTTTATTTTCTGTCCAAGATCGAGTCTTGAAATTATTTATAGATACTTAGATATATGTGTTCTCTAAAAAAATTAGTATGGATTTAGTTTTGAGATCTAGCTATTTTTTAAAAAATATTTAAGGTAATATTTTAAAAATTTTCATGCTTTTTCCAGCTTTAGCTATAAAAATAATTATTAAAATTCAATAAAGTAACAGATTTTCTATTCCATATTAACTTTTGTTCCCAATACTGTAAGAAACCGAAATCACTTAAAATAATTAAAAAACTTCCAAAATTGTGTATTTTAAAAAAGTTAATTTTTTTTATTTCTAATGGCGTATTGTGAACAATTAAGTTTAAAAAAAAATTTCAAAAATTAATTTTTTAAAAAAATTTTGATATAAAGGCTTGTTTAATTGACTTTTTATTTTCAGAATCAATTTAATAATATAGTTTGATAAGAATACATGTATTACTTTTAATATTACTGTCTCCAAAAATTTCTTTTGAAAAAGGATACCGTGTACTCTTAATTGTTTTCATCGGTGTATTTATTGATTACACAGGCCTGAAAAATTGAAGTTTTTTAAAAATACAAACGAAGTTTTCAGTGATTTTTACGTAATTTAAAGTCCTGATTTCGAAAATGACCGCCATTTTTGTTCATCACGTCAGGATTTTTTGTAAACTCGATATCGATATTTTTGCTAAAATCCCATTTGAAAAGGAATCCTCTCGAACAGTTTAGTATGTACTATCTAGCAACAGTCTTTTTTTACCCAGTTAAGGTATCCAACTACGTTCGGAAACGTGATTTTAAAAAACCGCATAAATAGATAATTTTCATGATATTTAGTGTCACTTAGATTATAATACATAAATATTATCCATTTATACGCTTTTGCAAAATCACAGTTCCGAACGTAGTTCGGATACCTTAAATCTATGTAAATATAGGTTTTTAACGAGGCAAATTGATTTTTCATCCAATTGATGAAAACCACTTTTGCTAGATCTCACGAATTGCCTCTGGTTGAAAGAAAACAAGATGTTCCTTCGAAGTTTAAACTTTTTGCATGCAATTATGGTGCAGTTTCTAGAAAAAAATCTCTCACTAACATACTATTTGTTTTCGGGAGAAAAGCTCACATATATAAGTGAAGGAAATGTATTTTGACCCAGCCAATCCAAGCTTCTGTTTCCTTTGTTGTCATGGTAGTCTCAAATGTTTTATCCTTTCTATGCTTGCGAATATCTCGACCAACAAAGATTCCCTCTTTCTGTACTTGACTTCAGATTATAATGGCCTCCCCCCTAGGGAAGCCTCCTCATCATCTAATCGACCTAAATCTGTGGAAGATAAAGATTGATGACCCAGACTAACCATGATAAATACAATTTATTATGACCAAAGATAATATTACAAGACAAACAAATTATAAAGGGAAACTCTAGAGTGATATAACGAGAGCTCAAACCCTATATGAATAAGCGCACGAAATCTTAATAGCTTAACTTTACTCAACGTTATCTTAAGAATCCTAACTTCTTTAATTTATTTTAATAAAAGTCCGACCTATAATAATGCGGCGAAATTCGGATCCTTACCGTATCAGCACTGCTTTCAGCGGCACAGCTCTTTTCCCTTCTAATCTACGATTGTTAAACTTCAACTCTATGTACACTAGCTAATCTGCGTATGAATGTTTCTTCTTGAGATGGATGGTTGTGAAATAACGCGATTTCTGGCCCAAAGATTCCTCAAGAGGATTAGTTGAAATTCTCGCAAAGCCCCGTCACAAGAAAAACTAGGAAACTTTTTGTACAGATATTTAAAACAATCCCCATCTTTTGGAATAACCTTGTCAAACTGCTTCATTACCCCTAATTGTATATGCAGAAGGGATTATTGTACGGCTTAACTAAGTTATTCCAAACCACATTCTTGCTGCCTGTCTTTTTGGCCATTCAGTTTGAACGCCATGTTGAGTCTTATCACGGCTGCTCCGCTCACAAATAAAGCATGGGAACATCGTATATCCATCTTGTTGACCAAGAAGCATAACTTTCAAATCGCTGTAAATAGTCCAACCGCGGTCGGCATAATTTATTTTGCTGGGACCGAGAGTCAGGGTTTCATAGTGTTCCTTTCAATGCACCGAGTGTCCAACTGGTGCAAATGAATACTGGCTAATGTGACGGCTTTAAGGCTCCTTTACGATGAACCTATCCATTCATTTTTATCGATTGCTCATCTATCCGGGAACACCTGAACAATAAACTTAATATTTTTCTTGACTCCTGTCCCAATCAAAAGAGTCCTCCCTATGTTTTTTTCTTTCAATCTAGAGCCTAACATTTCCTGTTTCTTTTCCAAAGGCACACATTTCAACTTGAGAGAAGGGCTGAGGGGAATCTGCTGTCGAAAGCTTACATTCAGTATCGGAATTCACAGTTGGTAGAGAAAGATTGCGACGGGAAGGTGCCACATTCTGTAGGTTTTATCTCGGTAGAATGCCACGGAGGAACAAATTTCAACACTGTTTTTGGTAAATACCCATAGAATTAAAATAAAATAGAATATTGCAAGAAAATTCTTCGTTATTATTTTTGAAATCAGCACCAAAAAGAACATAAAGTTGAGCAATTACTTCTCGTATTTTTTCCACCGCAGGCCTGTGTTATTTATGGATCGATATATTTTTAAAGTTAGTAGGGATTTTATAAATCTTATTAAAAAATAGCATTACTATTTCAGGTGTGGATTTGTCTCTTATCAACTTTGTTCATATGGACCGCCGTTATTTACTTCACTGAACGATTCAGCAGAGAAAT
Source organism: Trichonephila inaurata madagascariensis (assembly GCA_019973955.1). Classification (NCBI taxonomy): domain Eukaryota; kingdom Metazoa; phylum Arthropoda; class Arachnida; order Araneae; family Nephilidae; genus Trichonephila; species Trichonephila inaurata. The sequence continues at coordinate 135,248 of BMAV01011069.1, forward strand.
GAGAGGTGATAGAAAAATACGAATTATGAGCGTATTTTGGTATTTCCTTGGTTCTTTAATTGGGAAAAGTGAGTTGCTTATGGTTATCCTCTTTTAATAATTTAAAATAAAAAAAGGAAATTTTTAAAATATTTAGATTTTTTCACGCGAATTCCTTTATTTTCTCAATTTTGATGCAGATAATAATTAATTAACCCGAAAAATATTGTTATTGCAATTTATTTTTAAATCAGAAAACCCTTTGTAAATCCTGAGCGTAACAGAAACAAAATTAATATCTTAGCATCATATGATACATAAGTTTAATAATCAGATACAACGAATGTAACTATACAGGAGTTATACCAAGTGACTGCAATTTGATTTTGAAAATGTTTGAATTGGAAGCGTCGGATATTACAGAATCTATTAATTAAAGAATAACTACTTGACAAATGAACAATTCTGTAATTTTATATATTTTCAATTGTAAATCAATATAGACCTCATTGAAAATTCTTACTTAGAATTATTTTTTTAAAAACTGATCGCACATTTTGAAATATTTTAATTAAATGAATCTTTGAGTTTTGAGAATTCTAAAAACCCCGTTAATTAGAGTTGGTTAACAGCTAAAAGTATTTTTCAATTATTTAGACTGGTAACAATTACAGCACTCCTGAAGTACATTTTAATAACAAAACACTACAAAAATTCTTTTTTTTTAAAGTTATTCATAATTTTTCAAATAATTTAATTTTTCGTTTAATATAGCGTTTTTTATTGACACTTGGAGAAGATATTTTATTCGATTATTTCTATTTGTTTTAGAGAATTGATAATACATGATGCTTATTCTTTGCGTTTTAAATAACCTAAAAGAAAAATAGTGGAAAAAATTAAGGATGCATCAAACTGACATTGATGATTTAGAAGGAAACAGTTGACTCATGCTTTGCCAACAAAAATATACGATGAGCTTCAAAATATAAACAAATTCTTTTAATAGATTTTTCTCTAGAATAACAGACTGACAAAATAAAATACAGAAGGAAAACAATACAATCAGTGTATAAACTGAACCAAGGTGGCTATGTATGAGCAAATTTACTATTAGTAAAAGAATTTAATAATAGTACAAAAACATAAAAATAAAAAATACACAAATGTGGAAATTTAATAGTATTATAAACGGCTTAGTTCCATGTACCATTCGAAATATCTCATAATAATCACATTATTTATGTAAGGCTAATATAAATGGTATTATTTCATTAATAAAACTTCGTCTCCATTATTGAAAGAGTATTAGATAATTACAATTTATATAACCTTTTTCACATACATGAAGCAACATTAAATTTGCATTACGTACATTTAAGAACACCGAAAAAATACTAAAACCACAAAAAAAAAGCCACTGAGATAAGAAATGAAGCTGCAAATGAGTTCAGTAATAAAACATTTCAGCTAAATCATTTTAAAGTATTTGATGTACATTATATTTAGAATTAAGAGATAAAAGTACAGTGACCTCCAAAAATAAAGGTACAAGCAACCTTTTGAGTCTACTTGTAATTTAAATAAACGAATGAACATAAAAACACAGAAAATTCGTCAGAATTATATTTTAAGTTGTTAGCTATAGAATTTTACATAATTTTAACACCAAGCAGGATGTAAAAATGAAGAATTAGATTTTTTGCTGAGGCCAAATGTTTTATAAAAAGCAAATCACAGAATTTTAAGGAAAAAAATTAAGCCAATGGGTTTCAAGAGGAACGTGTCCGTCTCTACTTGTAATGCATTGGTTGTATCGATTTTCCATGAAGTCAATCCTCTGGAATAGGTAATGCCCGTATATGAAGCAATCCTTGCTCCAGTTCATTTAAGGCGATATGGTACCCTAAAAATCATCAAACTATCGATTTTTTTATTGGCTTATATGATGCTTTTAATCCTTCTTAATGTGTCTGCAAAATTTCAGAGTTGTATCTATATTTTTTATTCAGTTATTTATCCATTTTTGCTGCATGTCAGTAGACTAAACAAAGCTGCCACGCCCACTTTGCAGATCGTCTGCTAGAAAAGAGCCTGATAAATAAGGAACTAATTTTTTTTACTCCACGCTGATTAGTGTTTAAACTGAAATGAAATAATTGTGAGACATAGCCATCCTGCGATAGCTATGTCTAGTGGGATCCGCGTAAGCTAGAGGTGTGGGATTATCTAAAAGATGAGACATTTTGTGATTCTTAACACAACTTTTATTAAGAATAACTTAAATTACTTAATTCTAAATAACAACTTTCTTTAAGTGAGAATAAGCCACCAATTAAACTGAATATTCAAGTCAGATCGCACGACTAGATCACTTATCTTAATTATATTTAACTATCTGCCTAATCTAACTTCCTATACAAAATATTACCTTTTATTGAGTAATCCTCCTTCTTTAATTGAAGATTCTCCTGTTGGGCTATTTGTAGATAAGAACACTCAGACCTTATTAATCTTTCTTATACTTTATATTATTAATGACTATGAGCGTATCCTTTTTCCTTGGTTGTATGTCGTCTAACACTTGTTCCGAACAGTTCCACACTAAGATAGCTCTAGGCTTGCGTCTTATCTCACCAAACCCTCTATCCTTTTAAAGTATATCCCATTTGCATTTTCGTCCTGTTTCTCTTCTTGGTATTGGGTTGGAAAAGTTTTGCCATTAATCGTGGCCGTCAAAGAACTTAGGAGTTATGTTAGAAGAAGAACGCGAGAGACGTCACAATTGTTTTGTTTTGATTATATGAGAGTTATTCTACTGCATTTCCTTTGAAGTTCTGTTCCTACAAATTTAACTATATTTTTGTACTCTGTGTTCTGAAGAGTAAGAAAAGTTGCTTTACGACAAGGAATTTGGTGATTTCTCCAAAAAGTTTAAAAGTTAACATGCCTAGGCCTAAAAAACGTACTAAATCTGCCACAACGAAAGCTTTGAAGAGGTGGTTTTCAGATGCTAAGACAAGTTCAGAAGTTTCTCAAAACACTAACTTGAGGTGTGCAAAACTTGAAGAAGAATGCAATACTTTTTCTCGTTTGGATGAAAAATATACTGGTATATCCAGATCTCCAACATACATCATTATTGATAAAAATGCATTAAAAAATCTTTTTAAAAATACTCTATGTAATACTTGCAAAAATGCTTCTTTGCGAGTAAATTTTGGAAGAGCCTATCGATTTTGTGAATATATTAAGGCTTTTAAAATTATGGAAAAAAAGAGTATGAATATTTGTGTACATGTTGTTTACTATAGTAGCATAGAACTGTGCATGAAATAAACTCTAAAATGTGTATGTAATTTTTTTAAAAATTGTTAAGATGATGTTTTATGAAATATTGACCTTTTTGTTTATATATTAATTACACAAGTATATTCTTTTATTCTTGTAAATTTTTTAAAAAAATTGTGGTAAGCAGTTTGAAACAAACTAATTAACATTACATAAAAGTTTCAGATTATTGGAGGAATTTTTTATCATGTTATTTAAGAAATGAAAACTTTAAACTCATTTTTCTCCATGTTGAATTTTTGTACATTCACTGTTATTCAAAACCCTAAGGCTTTTTTTATAATTGAAGTAAGGGTTTGAAACTTTTTATACATGCTCTGAAATGTATGTTTTGTAAAACTGTGCATTGAATTAGCTCTAACATGTTTAGTACTTTTTCTAAAAAATTTCAAAATCAAAATTAATGTTTTTTCGAGAATATTTGTAAGTTTAACTATAAAATAATTAATAAAAAATTAAAGAGCAGTAGCAGAAAAAACACCATGCACAGTTTTATGTAGTATATTATAAGGTATTTGGAAAAAAAATTTTGAAAGAAAAGAAACATATTTAAAAAAGCCTTAGGGGTTTAAAAAATGTTTAAAAAAATTTAAAAACTTCAAATTTTACAAACATTTTGCAACAAATTAAAATTTTTTTGTATGGAATTATTATTAAATATTAACCTTTATAAAATACAATTAAAACCAAACATCAAATATTAAAAATAAAAAAAAATTTAAAGATGGTACCATATCGCCTTAACGACTTCGGAATAGGATTTGAGGTCGCCACTTGATTGCCAAATATGCTTTATTGGATTACAGATGGTCATTACATAGGCAAAAAACTTTGATTCTCGAGATAACCTAGATTAGTGAGATCGGATATTATCATGTATTAGGAAGAATTCCTTACTAATAGCACCGGCACATGGTTTGACATATGGAGCGAGGATCATGTGCCGATTCTTTCCAGTCGTCCCCTCCACGGATCACATATTGGGACAATCCAGAGAGCTCAAATATTGGTTCTACCTCCTCTCTAACTGTGCCTTTCATCAATGTTAGATTAGTATTATATGACGTTTGCTCTCTCCAGATTAGCATGTGGCATAAATCCTACTCCAAAGTCAGCTGGGAACAGAAGTACAATTGCTGTTTTTATCCAAGCAATGTACAATTGTACAACATCAACTGGTACTTCTGCGTCGTCGATTAAGAAAGGGACACACAAAGGGTCGTCTTGTATTAAGTTCTTGATAGTGAAGACGTCTTCGAACAGTAGTATAAATAGAGTCGATCCTATGTTGCGACATAGTCAACTGAAGTACGGCGAAATCCTTTGTATCCTCTGTGTGAAATTGGCTTTTAAAATTTGTATGTAATGCGATGTCTTTAATTGATGCCATATACAAATATTATAGAATGGGTTGATTAATCTTATATTATAATAGAGATTGAAGGGTAAAAAGTATAATTGTTTATTCAATTACATTTCCTTTTTTTCCCAGTATTCTATTTTCTCATTTTGGTAATTATTTAAAAATCCATAACTTTTCTTTCGTCATTAATTTCTGCTCATAACTTGTTTTGCATTAATTTAACATAACAATCTTGTGTGTTATCGCTTATATCATTAACAAATCTATTTCTTTTAAAAAAAATAAAGCAGCGCAATGAATTTAAAAACATCTTTACTCATACAGTAATTGGGATGACGAGAAAGAGAGAAACTTATGTAAATAAATTAATACTTCTTATGAAAAAATAAAAAAGTTCAATTAAAGTTATGTAAAGTTCAAATTTTTTGAATAGCATTAACCCGTAAAAAACTTTCCATTGAATTCGTAAACATCATTCACTGAGCGTGATCGAACCTTTCTGAGTCAATAGGCCAAAGTCTTTCATTGACATTGAATTATCCTTTACATTGATTACAAAAGAAACAACTCAGTCGTCATCTAAGAGAAAAGAAAAAGGCGCACCAACCGCTTTTCAAATGTAAAGGTATAGGGAAGTTAACTTCTGCTTTTTTCCATTGGATTGAATCATTACATATGCCTCTGAATGCAAATTAGCCTCACGACATAAAGTAAGATGTCACACGCATGTTTTTATGGTAGTCCACATTGGGAAATGCTAATTTACTGGTAAATTACCGAACATTATCTGTCGAATCTTCCATTTTTTACGCCTTATCACCCAAAGCTGGACAATACTTTTGTTGGCAAAAGAAACTATTAAGAAGGTGATATATCTATATTAAAGCAAATTTGGCTCTTACTTAGGTGAAATGAAGGTAAACGAAAAGAGAGAGAGGAGTTATATTTATTAGATGCGGGAAGATGATTGGATTAAACAAATATGCACTATTTATGCACTTTCACACAAGTGCACATACTTTTTCTTAGTTACTAACACAAAGAACAATGAAATATTTGAATAAGTAATCAAAAACTGTCTATAGTAAAAGTAAAATCTGAGCCCTATGGTTTATTTAATTTTTCCGATCTGATTTTAGGAAAAAACGAGGATATGTAAGACAAATTCTGATGATATTAAAATTAAGAGATTTATATATATTTGTGAGTGAAATAGAATTTAATGCACATTTTCATGAAGAGGATTAAGGTTATTTAATCCAATTACATTTGGGGGGAAATTGACATTCGTTGTTTGAGATGAAATAGAAATAAAAAGAAGTTAATACTTATATAAATACTAAGATATAAATAATAATTTGAAAAATGGCAAATCTGTGTTCCACATTTTGAAACCCTGCATATAAAACGAATTTCATAATAATTGTGTCAACTTTCTCACTTCTAAAATAATAGAGAAGCAATTTTATTATAATTACTTGAAAAATTTGGTTTTAAAGCAAGAACGTAGTAGAAAGAACGAAACGCTTTAGATGTGTTCTAATTATTTGATTTATGATTCCTCAAATTAGATAAAGGTTCAGAACTACTTAAAAATTAGATACATTATAACACGAATCCCTGTTTAATAAAAGACCTTTAAAGAAGTAGCTTTATCCTTTTTAGAGCCAAGGGTTAATTTCATCAATAATGATCTCTTTTTTGCAGAAATTTAGAAGTAACGAAACTTAAGATTTTTCGTTCGTTACATTCATTACACTTTTTATTTATTTTTTACATTATTTTTGGTTCAATGTATAATAATATAACCTCATATACACATTAAAACTCATCTCTTTTTCTTCTGCCTAACTTCTAACAAGCTACATGTCGTTACCAATCCAAAGCTTGGCAACTGAGGATCCCTGTATTTAACTGTTGTCTACTTAGAACTGTTTGCTTAGAATTGAAAAGTATTCACTTCTAAATCAATAACACTTTTTTGAATGGAATGCAGCGTTTCATCTGTTCAAGAAATGTTAACTACTTTTAAGAGTATTTTTAAACGTATCATATTTAAATAAGTATTTAATTTTAAAGTAAACTACTTTTAATGATCGGGAAAGCCACCAAATTCACAAAAAAAAACGTAAAATTTAACTTAAAACTTTAAAAAAAAAGATATTTACTCTCGTGATTAACTAAAAAATATCGTCTTAAAACATCTATAGAAACTATTGATATTGTTGAAACAAAATTTTTTCTCTTCAAAGTATTTTGAAGAATTACATTGTTTTTAATCTCACTCACATGACTTCTTTTTCATTTTTTTTTAAGTCTATAATTATTAATCTAAAATCCAAAGAAAGCAATGAAAGCTATATTTGATAAATTTTATACAACAATCAACAATTTATCTAAATTTCGTGCATCAAATGCGTGAGTATTACTTCTATTTATTTTTATAAACAGGATTTCTTACTAATAAATATTAACTGTATTAAAAAGAAATGTTACCAAATGAAAGTTAAAAATAAAGTCATAACGTGGTTTTAGCTTTATACTTAGAATATTTTAAGCAGAATTCACGGTTGGTTTTCTATTGAGGTTTACAAAAGAATTCTCAAATAGAATTCACGGCTGAATTCTATTTGAGATCACAAAACTCCAAATGACTAATTTATCTTTCTTTTGACTAAAAATACATATATTTATAGAATTGTAATGTATTCAATGTAATTTTGAGTATACATACATGTATTAATAAAAGTAGTTATTTCAGTTTCAAAGTAAATCCTGATTTTTGTGTTATTTTTGTAGGTGGAAATACAGCTCGATTCAAAGCTACTGGTATAGAGAGACTTCTTGCAATTTGGTGGATGGCTGTTATAGTAATTCTCTCGTTTTATTCTAGTCTGTTAACATCCTTCATAACCTATCCAGGATTTGAAGCCCAAATAGAGACATTTAGAGATCTTTCAGATGCTATCAACCGAAACGAGATAGAGGCTGGCTCCATAGAAGGGTCTGCACCGTATAACGTGATAAAGGTTGGATAAAGTATCATAACATGTTTTTTTTATAAATATTTCTTGTTCATATAGTTGAGCAATACGATTACCGCGACTAGGAAACATTCGGCTTTATAAGACTGGCCTTTTGAATACGGATTTCTGCATGGACACATATTACACGGAAACTGGCCTTTTAATTTCGCTTGTTACAATTTATTCTTTTTTGTATCCTCAGCAAATGATATTATTGATTTGTTTAAGCTTCTTTATGTGTCATCTAAGCCTTACCACCAATCTCTTGGACACATTATTGGTTAAATATATCATTCGAACGGGATCGGAATATCCATTAACTTAATGCCATCATTGGCTTAAAAAGACAACTGAAGTTGAAAACTTCTGAAATTAATATGCATAGTAATAATCTTTTTTGGGAAAATAATCCCTCTTTTTTAAGTGTATCGGAATAAAACTTCTTATATGTGTGTCAATGAAGCTTCATTAGATTACTGATAATTTAGAGGGAGTTTGAAAGGGACTTTTTAAAATATCTACGGATGGTTGAGAGTATACATACTTTTTTTTCCCCGACTGAGATCAATGTCGAAAAAAATATATCTGAATATTTCTTGCATATTTTTGTTGCCTTTCGTTCCCAAAGTATCCAATTTTTTTACCCAAGACTGCTCGTTTACTAAATATTTTTGGATTTTTTTAATCTGATGAATATTTTATATAAAAGTTGAAAGAGATCGTCTTAAAATTAATCATTTGTTTTCAGACTTTTTTCCTCACTTAGAACACATAATACATTACCAAGGTAATTTTAAATAAATAAAAATGCGTGTAGTTTGTAAAATGGAGTTTTCTAACCTTATTATGATTTATTTTTGATGAAAGGATTAAAGTTTACAGAAAATAATAAATTTAAATTAATTAAATTAAATTCCTTGAAAAATTCAAGATGTAAGTTCTTTAAATCTTACTCCATGAAAAGTAGGAGACAATTATTACGTTTTTTTTTTCTTTTTGAATAAGCAGAATTAGAATTGCGCGTCATATCATTTGTAAAAAATATATGTGAAATATTGCAATGAAATAAAAATTGAAATCATGTAAATAAACAAAGCAGATAAAGATCGGCCTTATTCGGGATGATCGGCTTACGTTATTTTTGTGTTACTCAAGAGATAGCGAGATAAACTTTGAAAGAGGTTAAGCCAAAACTGCGCATTAGGCATAACTGAGGCTTGTTTTTGCTTAGTATTGCCACTCAGATATTTAGAAATGACATACACATACATACTACAGAGATAAAACATATATAATAAATAATTCCTTTTTATCCACCTATTACATTTTATTACCTTTTCCGCTTAAGCTAAATGTTAATAGCTGCTTATGCACGAACATAAAATGTCTTTTTCTAAAACTGAAATTGTGATTTGATGAAAGTGAAGATGAATATCCTACAAAAACCGGTATAAAATATATTTACTGCCCCCCCCCCGCGGAATTTTAAAGAAAAGATATGTATACAAAAAGCACCTCATTATATAGTAGGTTAATTTTTGTTAAATAAAAAAAAACTCCATCAAAGAGAACTATCAATTTTTTAAAAAGCAAAAATAAAAATTGACTTAAAATATTCAAAATTTTGACGTAGTATCCATTAGTTTCACAAGCGCCGGATTCCACGTGGACTGAGATAAAATTATCTTTGTAACTTTTTTGTGAAAAATAAACGAGAAACTGCCTTAGAATTATGGATCTTGGCCTTAAACTTTGAAAGATATTTATTTACCAAATAATAATCTAAAATAATATTGATGTACCTGAAAAGCATTAGTTATTTTTTTCTGTTTTTTTCTGTTCTGTTTTCAGTCTTTTGTGGCTCTAAAATAAACATATGAATTATTTTTTCCTTTTGTATTATTTCGTTTCGTATTTTTATCGTATATATATATATATATATATATATATATAAATATGGAATAATTTTTGATCAGTATATCCTTTAAACATGTCGGTGCTTTTTTAAAATACTGGCTTTATATATTTATTTTCGTAACAGATATCTTTTATTTATGAGAAGATTGCAAAATTCAAAATTTTTAAATGAGTATTTGCGAGTGTTAATATACAATGAGTTTTGAAGAAAAAAAATCATTGTTCAAGTCTTTTAGTGTTGAATTCATTTTAAGTAAATCTGAAGGAAACTTTCATGTAACTCAAACTTACAATTGAAATGAAAGAAAAGTAACAAGCAAAATTTCAGTTTTTGAAAGAGAGAGAAGTTGTGGCTTTATAATTCTAAAAGAGTTCAATTATTTCTAACAAAATACCTGAATCATTTGTGACCCCAGTTGATACTAGATACAACCGGTTTGGAGAACATCTTAACGACAATGATAAAAGAAGGTTATTGAGAAAAAATATTAACACTATAAATTAGGCTCAGATGAAACACTTCCTTCATTTGAAGATGTCCTCCCTTTAATAACTGCAATTCTATTTATTTTGATTGATTTTTCATCATCACTCATTGTTTTCTTAATGAAAGGGTTTATTTTTTCGTACTTTTGTATTTAGTAAAGCTATAGGGATTTATATTCCTTACAGTTATATTTCAATTCTTTTCAATGCTGTATTCCTTAGAAAGTGAATTTTTGATCATGTGTCTAGTGTTCTTCTAAATTTATATATGAAAAATAACGAAGTTTTATTCGGGAATAATTTTTGGATGTTGATAAAAGGAAGGTTATGCTGGGTCCATATTTTTATCCCAGATATTTCAACCCGATTCCTTACTTTTTCCGAAAGGGTTCCTTTTGAAGTTTTCGTTTAGTTAAATCCAAATATTTTTTCAATTCAAAGAGAGATTTTTACTAGCGTTGTGTGTGTGTGTGTGACACACACAATCAATTTATTTAAAAGAATAATACACACAAACATGAAAATATTTAGATAGAAGTTTTAATTGATTATTCACTCATTTAAAATTAGCGAAATATTTCACCTTGTCAATATCTATATTTTTTCTCAAGATGAAGTTTTTACTGTCATCGACGATGTATTATATTTCAACTTTGCAAAATTTAAATATCTTCCAGAAATTTGAATCGATATTTAGCTTAGGGAAAGGAAGGCGGATTGACATAATTTTTTAATGAATGCTGCTGGGGTTCTTTATGCATTTATTTTGCATAAAGCATTTTCGTTTATTAATACCCTTAGACTTTCGGTTAGAGAATCATCATGTTGCATTTTATTTTCACCAAACATATTCAAATAATAAATAATTTCTGTTCAAATAATTAAAACTAGGAATTATCTTTTTATCCATTTCTTCATTTATTATTTGAAAATCGATTTTATAGTTCATTTGCAGTTTTGGGTAAATAAAAAAAGGACAATATAAATATCCTTAAAAATTTCTTTTAACAAACACATATAAAAACACTAAGATATTTAAACCAATGAAACTTTAAATCGCAACTCAAGTACTAGGCTATCGGAAATATACCTTGTCACGTCACGAAGACAACGCCTGACACGGTTCTTCACTCGTCCAACTTCCACATGACACAGGGATTTGCAACTGAAACAGTCAGGAAACTGGCAACTAAATCTGTAGAGCTGCAATATATGAAATGTTAACGCAATGCAGTTGAAAAGATTCAATTAAAAAAAAAAGAAGCAAGTAATAATAATATAATAACCCTTTCTTAAAATTTATTTGTATATTATATTTATTGTTTCACTTAAATAATTTTTATCAAATCCTTCTGTTTTTGCCCTTGAGTTATTCAAGCAGAACCTGATTTAGATATGAAAAATTAAAAACTGTGAAGGAGCACGAGATGGATTCGGGGTTGATCGGTTGCAGCGGCACGAATTTGTGACAAACGAGTCATGGGGTTGAGCGTTCATTTCGTAAAATACAGAATGAGAGGGTTTCGATGCATCCAATCTCATTTGGCTTTCAAATCTTTTACTATGATATGGAAATCAAAGGAGAGAAATATTTGCTCAAATGTTGCTTTTGTAAATGGATCATAAATCAAATTCTTAAGTCTACCTTCAATAATCTTTTGTGCCACGCTCGTGTTATATTGATTTACTTGTCAAATCAAGCAAGTTAATAAAATAAAATACATCTGTTAAAATACCCCGCTTTAGTGATGTAGAGGGCAGTGTGTCTAAATGGATTTTCAAAGATTTTAATCTATGAACAAGACATACCAAAACAATAGTGACATTATTTAATTATATAATTCTTTTTGTTTATAATTGTTTTATATTACGAAGGACAATCCGAAAGTAAGTTTCGTCATTTTTTGAAGTTATACTTCTTTTTGCGCGTTAGGGAGAAAGGATGAGAGTAAATTTTTGTGATGCGCGCATACCATCACGACACCGATGGGCACGCACACCGTTGTCTAGTATTTTAACATGCCACTTTTTTGTTGCTAGGGGACTAATATTTGTGATTCGTAATAACTATTGTTATAAACCATATCTGTTGGGACGCATCCCCCCGGTCCATTCACCCCTCTATAGCTTTTTGGCCAATATCTCGGCACTCGAGTCTTTTTGGGCCTAGCTCTTTAGATTCCTCTCTATTTGCTTTTCCAGTTATTATAAGTTCATGCTCATAGAGCTATTTCTTCTACAGTTTTTACTTGTTTTAAGGTATCCGACTACCCTAAAATCATGATTTTTTTCAAAAATTGACAAAAAAAAATTGGTTTTATGACTTTATTTTATAGACCATCTGATTAGCTTAATAAAAATACCAAGCTTCTTGTTTTCCATTCACTAGAACATAAACTACAAGTGTTTTAACTAAAGAAGATGCCATAACTTTACACAAGATGTCAAACTTTAAAATGCGTTGTACTCGAAATGTGTTTTTTTTTTTCGAAAAGCTCAAACGCGGACAGCGATTGCTCAAAAAGTTTTGAAAATAATTTAATGAAACTTTTTGTAAATGTTTTGTATAACAGTAGAAGTGTTTTGTTTTTCAGATTTATCAATCACTGTATTATTTCAAAATTTACAGTCCTTTATGTGAATATAATCACTGTTTTTTTTTTAAGCAATTTCATATAGTCACTAAGATAGAGGGCTCTAGTTTTTGTAAAAAATAAAATATCTATTATCCTGAAGGTCATTTCAAACATGAATAACAAAGTAACACATTAAAATTGGAAAATTGATAATTTGTTCGAAAAAATTTTGTACAGAGCGGGCCCCGTTTATGTAATTTTTTGTACATTTTTACCAGTTTTTTCCCATTTTAATAATAATAAATTTTTTTTCTGTTTTCAATTTTACGATTTTTTGCTTAAAATTTACTAAATAAACCTATAAATCACAAAAAAATCCCCATATCTTTATTTTTTCCAAAAAAAAGTTGTCGCAAATAGTCGGATACCTTAAACTTTTTAAATTTGTTTAAATTCACAATATCTTGGCTCCTGTTTGAATCTCGGACTTGAGATTTGAACCAACTGTTCCACTCGTCGAGACTCATCCAGTCATCTACTTCATTCCCATTGTGTAGGCATGGAGAGGGCTAAAGCACTAAAATATAATGCTCCCATGTTAATCCTATGCAGACTGGAAAAAATCCCCCCCCCCTAAGGGATTGGGCTTGGGGCTTGATTTTTGGAGGTTTGAAGGTCCGCCATATTTTCATATTAACGCGAGCTTTACGTGGAATTGGCCCCCTCCGGTGCTCCTCCCTCCTACAGGGCTTCCCCAGTAAGAAGTCGAATCGTATGCTACCTTGGTCGACCGCACTGGTTGGATTCGATTGTTCTCCCTTTAAGCCTCCGAGATATATTTTTTCAAGACAATAGCTCCATTGCTTCACCCATATTTAGCACTTTAAAATTATTTTACAGTTTTAAAATTTTTTAAATCCCGCATAGCTTTTAGGATTTTTGAGCTTCGTTAATGAAACTCGAACCATAGGTTCTCCTTGTTGAGCTCTTTCATCTGTTATAATTCGCGTGTAGATAGTGGGCCTAGGTGAGCGTTATCACTAAAATTAGAGAATCTCCCTGTTATTCCTATGGGGTTCGATCTTTTGATGATGTCACGATATTACGATGACTTCACGATATTACAGAGACAGAAGGATGAAACTTTGGGATCACCCATTACTCTGTGTATCGTTTGGATGTACGTCACCATTTACATCACAGTTGCTTCTCCCCCCCCCCCCCCCGCGGGGAGTAATTTTCGTTTTCCTTTCCCAAGCCAGCGCCACCCCATTTGCAAGTACAGACTCCGGACCGGTTCGAATGGATTCCTCTTGTGTTTCCCCACAACCAGGCCAAGTTTCGAGGTGCTGGGTTCCCTGCTTCTATTGTATTTAATTGTTTTTAATTTTTTAATTATTTTAAATGACCATAACTCAGGGGCTCTTCAGGCGGATGTCTTAATTTTCTAGGGAAGGATTCTTCCTGCCGAGACATTCAATACGAGGTCTTAGCTGTCACATTCGGTTCACCTCATCTCCAGATACAGTCTGCCGAACCCCCCTCCCCATGTTATAGGTCCTATTGTCTCTGTGCGAGGTTGTTTGAATTTATTTAAATTGCGATTATCTCGGGATTGGCTGGTCCGATTGACTTAAGGTTGGTATCGTTCAACTCTGCTCGTGACCGCCGTTCGTCCTTGGCTCAGCTTGCTGTGCTCAAGATTTTTAGAAAGATTTTTATCTTGTTACGCCAAAGAAGTATAAATTTTTACGTGCTTATACATAAGTACACACACACATTTTTTTTTACACACGGGAACTTTATTGCCAAAAAAAAAAAAAAAACTGCATTTCATGACATCCTAAATTACATACCTTACACTATATTTTGACATAATCCCTACTGACATTTATCGTTGTGTGCAGACAGTTTGAAGAAACCACTGGGAAACCTCGGTGTTCTGCGATGGAAAGAATTGTTGCACAGCCATTGTACTGCTCTCTCTTACGCTACTAACAACAATTAACTCTACCACTCTGTAATAACAAATAACAACTTTATTTACAACTTCTAACTACTCACACCTTATTCATTACTAACTATATTTATCTCACACCTTATACACTACTCAACTCATAACACCTCAGAAATACTCTACTCAAACTCTCTCTAACGCTCATCTTTCTCGCTCTCACGTCTTACACACGACTCCCCGCATTCCCCGGGATACACTTACATAACGCCGCTGTTGAAACAGCGCCATCTATAACCATAACAGCCATCTCCATCTCAGCATTTTTATAGCAAAGGTTTGGGGTGCTTCATGTCCAGTGCAGTAGCAATGATGTTTTCATTTGTAGATACTGAGAGAAGCCCATTTCGAAACCCTTCCAGAATGAGGGCAAAATGGGGACTTTCTGTCATTTCACCAGTATTGAATGCAGTATCTTATGGGGATTGTTTGTTTCACCTGGTGTACCTTTCAATAAAAAGGACGAAACTAACTTTTGGAACGTCCCTCGTATTAGCTTCAGAATTTTTGATTACTGATAAGTTGTTTTAAAATACTTCAAGAGAGATATCTCATATAAATATAATAAGTTGCTTTTTAGTATTATTTTTCTTAAAATCAAATATTAAATTTCCCTCAAAATTTATTTTTCATGTTAATCGGTAGGGAAGTGTTATACATTATGTATTGTCTGTCTTCAAAACTGTACATTTTTTATGTATATTTATTTATCTTTTTTTTCCGTAAGCAGAATTCCTACGATGTAGATAATTTTTTTGGAAAGCAAATTTTGAAGGTTGTATTCACACAAAGATAAAATAAAAATCATGGAAAAATTAAAATGAAAGAAATGAGAGAGAGATTTTCCAAGTGAAAATTATTTTCAAATAAGAATCAAGGATACAAAAAAAAATGTTCTTATTTCTTCATAAAATATAACAACTTTTAAAAAATTCTTGAATATACTTACAACTGGTTAATGAAATTATGAGTCTCACACAATACGAATTTTATTCTCAATGAACCGTGATTTGTCATTACAAAACTAAAAAGAAAGAAAGAGTTTATTTGAAATTTCGAATCTTATTACAACATTGTGTTTTCTATATAATAAGTAATTTTTGTTTTTAATTGCACGAAGCAAGTAAATTCCAAGTTATCTTTTATTTAATGAACGGAAGTTTAGTCATTCTCTCTCTCTCTTATGGTGAACATTGCAAGAAAAAAAACTCTATAAAATTAAAATCAGGAATACATTTGTGTGTGATAATTTTTTTTTAATAATAAACAAAAACGCCCGCCGTGCAGTAAATCTTAACATAATCCAAAAGATATCAATTTAAAACTTAAATGTGAAGCAAGAATTGCAGTATGAAAATAAGTTATTCTCCAGGTTTATTGAAAGCTGTCTTAAACTGTTTCTAATAGTATTTTTGTTAATATCTGATATTTTATTTCACTAACTATATAAATTAAAATTCCGCTGTAATTTGATAAATGTTTCGGGAGAATTTATGCTTTACAGTTAAATTTTATTGCTTATTTCGTTATACAATCCCTAATTTCTTTATCTAAAATGGCTGTATAGATTTCATAAGTCAGATTTACTGACATTTATTACAAAAAATGTACTTAAGACTTTATTGAATTCTATTGATGACAGTATCTTTTGATGATTCGTAGATCTTGTAGTATACTGTTTCTATCTTTCCATAGATTGGATAACGTTTTACCATTCAATTTATATGTAATTATTAAAATTTATACTGTTTACTTCCCTAATCTACGACTTTGAAAATTTTTCTTTTCTTTATCAACGGATATCATATGTGATAAGGGCGATCTTTCAAATATTTTTAAATAATTTCATCAACAAATATCAATATTTTTAAATTTTAGAAATCTTTATTGATTTACCGTTTATTTTCTAGAACAATTAACTTGGCAAAACTGAAATTAGAAGAAACGATACACGCCAATATAACTCAGTATTTTTCATTTTTATCTAATTGCCATGCGGGCATTAAGATGAATTGATTTTATATGTCAAACGATCAAGAATCCTTCAAGTATTTGACCATTAAGTTTTAAAGGGCAAAAAATAGAGTTCATTGCTTCGAAGGCAACCTAAATCAAAAGGTTTTATAGCGTGATTCCTGATTCTGCGAAAGGAGTCAAAGCTTAAAATTTCTCTCATGGTATGGAGATGTAGTTAGGAGAGAAAGAGGATCAGATGTCTTGTTCAATTGATACTGATTCCTTATGATCAAGTCATTAGTTCTATTCATGAGATAGGGTAGCATGAATTGAAATCAAACCAACGATAATTGCAATTTCTACTTCTTTTAGAATGGAAAGTCGGCCGTTTTAAAGAGTTTGAACAAGAGTGTGACGAGGAATAGAGCAGAAAACTTAGTACTATCTATTCCTGAAGGAGTTCAGGCGGTCACCAAGAGGAATTACGCATTCATTTTCACTAAAACTGCTTTAGAGACAGAAGCTTACATGAATTACAGGGATGAAAGGCTGTTTGTTTCGGAAGACAGTATGTATACGGCACTCGGAGGAATGGCTTTAAGCCCAAGGTGGAAATGCAGGCATACTATCAATAAATAGTAAGTATTCCAGAAAACTAATGACAAGTTTTGATTTTTTCAGCATTTGTTTCATGATTCTAGTGTACTACTTCTTAATATCACTTACGTGCAGAGAATTAAATACACTCATGGACAAAAAAATTAGCGCGCCAAGAAATCATTGCGGGATCGTAACGAAACTTGGCATGAAGGTACATGTCGGAAAGATATGCAAATGATTAGAAATGCAGCGTGATTGCGCATTACGTATAGCCGGTAGAGGGTGTTTAACGTCGTTCTCCGTGGAGTATAAAACTGGTAACCAAAGCTTGTTTAAGTGTGCTGAATCGTTTACACAGGAAGAGCTGAGGTAGACATGCCATTACGCCGTTTTCGAAGACAATATGAGCAGCTGTCGCAGTTTGAGAGGGAGACAATCATCGGCATGATGCAAGCTGGGTGGTCAGCTGGGCGAGTAGCTCGTCAATTAGGCCGCTCTGATTGTGTTGTGAGGAGGTGTTGGGAGCAGTGGATCCGAGAGTTGTCATTTACACGAAGACCAGGCTCAGAACGCCCTCGAAAGACCAGTCGTTGAGAAGACCGCTACATCGTAAGACATGCACGCTTACAGCCAACTGCTTCATCAGCCGCCATCCAGGCACAGGTAGCACCTTCACTAGGGAATCCTGTGTCTTCTCGAACCATACGAAGGCACCTGGCTGAAGGACATTTGGGATCGTGCGGGAAGGACCCATTACGCGTGCTGCCCTTGACGCCCACCCATCGACGCCTCCGTTTGGAGTGTTGCCGGACACGAGAAAACTGAACTACAGCGGAACGGAACCAGGTCGTCTTTAGCGACGAATCCAGATTCAATCTCAGCAGTGATGACAACCGTGTTCATGTGTGGAGACCCCGCGGTGAACGCCTCAATCCTGCCTTTGCTTTATAGCGACACACCGCTCCCACAGCTGGTGGTGATGGTATGGAGTGCCATTGCCTACAATACACGGTCACCCCTAGTATTGATCCGTGGCACCATGACAGCCCAGTGGTACGTACATGACATCCTGCAACCACATGTGTTGCTACTCATGCAACAACTCCCTGGAGCCATTATTGAACAAGAAAATGCTCGGCCTCACACGGCAAGGGTGTCACAAGACTGTCTCCGCACTGTTACTACCCTTCCTTGGCCTTCCTGATCCCCAGATTTGTCTCCAATCGAGCATATCTGGGATCCTTTGGGACGGCGAGCTGGGCATCCCATGAGTTTGAACGAACTAGAGACAAGGTTACAGCAAATATTGAACGAAATGTCTCAAGACATCATACAGAACTTGTATGCCTCAATGCCCGATCATATCGCATCGTGCATTCGAGCTAGTGGGGGTTCAACAGGTATTAAATCCTCCGTTCTTTTGCCTTTTTCTCTGAAATAAATGATCCTTTTTCTTTGATTTTCTAATCGTTTACTTACATCAAAGTAGTCCTCACGTATGTAAAATTTTGTCTTATTTTGACGAGTTCTTGATGCTCTAATTATTTTGTACATAAGTGTATATGTATAAATTGCATTATATATATAAATGAAGAAATAGTATATATATATATATATATACATAAATATATATATAAATGAAGAAATAGTATATATATATATACTATTTGTTCATTTATTTTATGCCTTTATATTAACAATGCTTTCATAATAAAAAAAGTTTAAATGCTTTTAAGGGCAAAAATTAACCGTTAAAAACACTAGTTTGTTAAAGCTTTTTACAATCAGGGTTTTTTTTTTTTTTTTGGGGGGCGTTTTATTGATGATTCATAAGGTTGGTGATGTGAAAATGTCTTTCAGTTATATGGAATTTCAAATGAAATGAAACTTTTTGAATAGTTAAAAGATGTGTTATAAAATGGCAAGACCTACTCAAGTCTTATAATACATTTGACTACGAAACGGATAAAAAGTCATTACAAACGGAATGAACAAAATATTTGCCATTTTTATCATTTTCAGCTAACATTGCTTGTAAATATATATATAGAATATATTTTATGTTTTTCCTTACATTACAAAAATACGATACATTAAGATTTAAACGTTCATTTAATTCCTGAGGATAATAAGGATTCATCCATAAGCTCAAATTTATTCATGGAATCCTATATTTTTATAGATATTTAATTGTTTTATTTCACTGAAATGGTGTTCATATATTTAATATTTACGCATGTAGAAGGGGGGGGGGGCACCACCATATACTATTTACTAATTTTGTTTTCAAATTTCTACCTAAAAAATTACCCAATGAAATTTGTTTTGCAAGAATAATCTCTAATGTCGTAAAGGAGATCCATTTCATTATTATAAATTTTTAAGAACGTTTTGTCAATATTTCACGAATTTCAAATGGTATATCAATTCTTCCAATAAATTTGTCAGAAATTCATTTCAACCCTGATTCTTAATTTTGTTATTTTTTTATTTACAGTGTAATTTATATCTGTTCCACATGTATCGAAAAGTGTATTCTATAAAATCATCACCACTATTTTAAAACAGTTTTTTGAAACAAAATATCCTTTTACACATTGATAGAGAATGCATTATTGATATGATAAAGGAAAATTTATCATGAGTATAGAAAATATATTCTTCATTTTAACATGTACATAAATTTTTGAGAGCTTTATATTTCAAAGTTTTCCTGATCTTAACACATAAAATAATATAAATGCCTACATGTTAAGAGTCACTTCAAAATAGAATCGCACCCATTCGATTAGGTTCTTTTTTCAGAATGCAGTTTTAGAATTTTATGTACATAAATCAACATTTCTAACCTCATATCAAGAGCTACATATATTACCTCATGTCCAATGGATGCAGAATTTGAGCCTACCTTTTTATTTTCTACCGAACAAAAACTGCACTATGAAAGGATCCATATTTCAGATTCATTTGGTTTCCATCACTTCATTTTGAATGAAAAGCCTCTTTAGAAACTGAAAAATCGGCCACGAGGATAGAACTGTCGTCTAAGTATTTGATCTTCACTATCTCCTTCCATTTGTCAAGACCAGGTTAATAGCGGTACGAAGTTAACAACTCTTTGACATTACAGAAAGAATTCACTTTTCCCTTTTATATTTCGTAAGATTTTATTTTCAATCAAGCTCAAGTAACCTGTTGAAGTTATCTTATCGAAATGGACGATCTTACCTTGAAATTCCAGTCAACTTTTTCTAAAAGAACAGTGGCAAGGAACTTCCATTCAAATGATTTTTCCAACTACTGATTTCACTATTTCTTTGAAATCAATGAATTACGTTTGATAGCTCTTGAGAAGAATCAAATCAAGTGCTTTGCTTTTACAATATTACTGCTTTTAGCTTTATTCGCTAATTAATTACAAAACTCTTCTGTGTCATGAGATTTACCAATTATTAATATATATATAAAATTCAATCTATCCCTATATACAATATACCTGAAAGGTATTGTAAATTAATTTGAAATTAAAGATTATTTGAAATTCCCTAAAACGGGGCTCTTTATGAGAGGTACGTGGAAGGATTTCAGATTGTCGATTAAAAAGAATTACATCTCATTACTTATTTTTAATGCCAATTAATTAAATCTCGTACTTCTGTTATTAATCAGATCATTTTTCTGTTCTAATCAAATACAGTAAATCAATATAAGATATTAGATATATTAATATTAGAAATATCTACCAAAGTTTACGGGGTTTTTATTCAAGCTAAAAAAATAGCTCTTCATAGTGAACGGGTCTTTAATGGATACGATTAATTTTCTACATATATTTATTATACTTATAAGCGATAAATATTTATAAAGTTTATGTTATTATTTACATATTATATTTATGTGCGTTAAGGGAAAAAAACAACAGGGTTTAGATCTTATTTCTTCTATATATATGCATGCATATGTTTTTTTTTGGTGGGGGAGGGTGGAGGGAGAGATCCAGATTTTAATTCTTTAATATTTTCAAATATTCGTATTTTAAGCAATTACACTCAGAAAAAATTAATATTTTTAAAAACAAGTTCAGACCTTATAATCTCTTTCCTATGTTTGCCACTTTTATACTAAATATTACAAATCTGAGAATATAACATAGGTTTCCAAACTATTAGTTTGGTTCTTGAATGATGCCTAGTTAAAATAAAAATAATATAGCCTTTCAGCTGAAGTCTCTAATATAGCCTATTAACATATAAAAAGACTTCTTATTCCATATTCTTAGACTGACTTAAATGAAAAAAAGTGTGATATTTATTATATTGCATTCAAAAGTAAAATGCTACGTCATTTATAACAGCATTACCATAGTACAATATTATACAAAAACACAATCTAGTCCATATTAACTCTTTTTTTCCAATGTAGATGGAATTGTTTGATTTCAATTACTTTTGAGTTGAATTTTCTGAACAGGGTGCTTCAATGAGGCATGTGTGTCAATGCAGTTGTACGTGACTGATACCTCACGATCAACCCGTACAACAGAAACCCACTTGATATTTACTTCACGTGATCTTACACAAACACGATAAAATTAAAAAGTTACTCATTGAATCATGAGGGTCATGTGCATCACTTTAGTTATGTATATGTTATAGGGGGCAATTCTTTACAAGCTCGTGAATGGATGGCATCAAAATGATCTTTCGAGTATCTCTGAAACTATAAATAATGAAGAAATAATTTATTTCCCATCTGAAATAAGGGGTTATACATTTAAAACTGAAAAAGAACACAAGATAATAAGAAATAAATAGGTATTCTATCTACAATACATTTTAAAAATGATTTCATGATTTTGCATTGAGGTTGAACAAATGAATACTTTGTTATCCTTCTTGTTTGGTTATTTTCAATTATAGATTCAAATATTACGTTAGAAATTTGAAACCCTTAATCTGTTATTTGAGTAGTTATGAATAAATTTAAAGTATAATAAATTACACACACACACACAGAGATAAATCTTTAAATTAATTACTTAAATATTCATAAAAACAGACATTCGCATTATTTAAAAAATCCTATTCGTCCGGTCAATTATTTCCCAACACAAAACATATTTTGTGTGAGTGTCAAAATTATTCAATACCGTAAAAGAATTGAGGAGATACGTAAATACACTGATCTCCAAAAGTTAATTTATAGCTTGTTCAATGCGTCTAATTTGAAAATGAAGGAACATAGAAGAAAGAAATTTTGAGGTAATGAGCACAAAACAGTTTTTTATGTAATGCGAAACAGAGATTTGCATAAGTTTAACGCAAACATATTTTACAACAAAAAAAAAAAACACTGTTGAAAGAAAAAGTTATTATTGGAGGAAGCAAAATGCCACAGAATTATGAGAAAAGATATCTTGGAAACATTACAAAAATGGGTTATTATAAGAAATATGTCCACTTTAAATGCAATAAATTGATGGCATTGGCATTTTCATGCCTCTAATTAATTTATCGGATACCGAAATGGGAAGTGAGGATCAAACAGAGTAATCCTTGTTCCATCTCATGTAAGGACCTTGGAGTCGAATTTAAAACCCCAACGTGTCTACCAAGGTTGCCTCAAACATGCTACATCGGATTCAGGTCTGGAGACTGAGCTGGCCATTCCATTCTTTCCAAACTACACTGGTGTGCAAAACTTAAGCAACAGGTGGGTTTAGTTTATTTCCGTAACTTCACGAAAAATCATCTGAGAGACATGAAATTCTGAAATGAGGGAGAGTATTATGTACGTAAAGGATGACGAAAGCATCAGTGCTGAAAAAGGAATACAACGCATACGGTATGGAATCAAACAAAAACAAGCTTTATTGAACGCATAGTATCGTGACTCATGATTATCTATCGAACAGGAAGAACAACAAACAGATGTTCCTTAATATAGTATATGCCCTCCCCTTACTACAATGGTTGCTTCGCACCGTCTCCGCATATTCAGAACCAGCTGGTGCAACATTTCTTGAGGTAGGAATGCCCATTCCTCAATCAACATCTGTTTGAGTTGTTGGTTGTTCTCCGGATGATGTAAGCGTGTGGCAATACGTCTCCCCAAAGCATCCCACACATGTTCAATGGGATTTAAATCTGGGGAGCACGCTGGCCAATCCATTCGAGTGATATCTTCACTTTCCAGAAGCTCCTCAACAACAAGAGTGTGATGTGACCGTGCATTGTCATCCATAAAAATGAAGTCTGGACCAATAGCACCTCGGAAAAGACGCACATGGGGAAGAAGTACCTCCTCACAATAGCGATCCCCTGTTACAGACCCTCTGTCGAAAATGTGAAGCTCAGTTCGCCCGTTCAGCATAATGCCTCCCCACACAAGAACTCCAGGACCACCGTAACGGTGTCTTTCCTTGATGTTACTGGGATAAAACCGGGTCCCGATCTCTCTCCAAATCAAAACGCGTTGAGAATCGCTTCTGGTACTGAACCGACTCTCATCCGTAAAGAGGACACGACTCCATTGATCAGTTTTCCAGTTTTTGTGCTCTCTGGCCCAATGTAAACGGTGGCTTCAGTGGCCAACTTTCAACGGGAGGCAGCGTTCAGGACGGCGGGCGAACAGGCTTCCCTTGGCCAGTGTGGCCACAGTAAACCGCGACACTTGTCGACCCGTTGCTGTTCAGAGTTTCTGAGCAATGGCGCTTGCTGACTGCTGTCGACCTCTTTTCGCCTGCAGGATGATATATCGGTCATCCCCTGCAGTTGTCGTCCTCGGGCGGCCACCACCAACCTTTCTAACAGCTGTACCTGTGATTTGGAACGCTTTCCAAAGGCGCGAAACGACACTTTTGTTGATTCCGAACTCTGCAGTTACACTGGTGACAGTACGCTCCTCCTCCAGCTTTCCGATCATTCTTCCACGTGTAAAGTCGTCCAGGTGATTTCTTCTAGCCATATTTCACGAACTGACTCGCTGGCACTTGCAGTGAATATGTTGAATTGCGTTTCCGTCCTTCATTTTATTCTACTGTTGAGCAGCGCGCGCCGACATCACGCGTTTTGCGTACGCTCACATCGCTTCTGACGTTTTGTTCCCGATATTTTCATACGCATGACGTTTCTACTGATTTACGTGTTCACTGTACTGATCTCCAGACCTCCTTTTCTGCAATTTCATGGCTATCTGCTAAATTTTTACATTGTTGCTTAAGTTTTGCACACCAGTGTATAATCCTGGAGATAATCTCTTCAACAAGCACAGCTCGGTGATTTCGCACATCATCATCCATCCCAATGAATTTATTACCAATAGCAGTAGTGTATGGGTGAATGTATCGTCAAGGATCTCACTCCAGACAGAATTCCTCCATGGACTACATGCAGGTCAATAATGCAACATTATTGGATTATTGTATCTGGTGCGTTGTTCTCTTCGGATCAGAAGACACCTTAAATCATTCTTCAGAATAAACCTGGACTCCTCTATGAAGAATACAGTATATATGTCAACTGCTGTCTGGCGCAGGAAACGTGTTCCTTTGCCCAATACCAAGGAGCATATCTCTGTCGATGGCCTAAAGGAACACACATACCTGGTCGTTTTGCATAGACTTTCATTGCGAAGGTGCTTCTGCACCATTGTAATGAAGATTCTTTTTCCTGATGCGACAAATTGATCTGAAACGAGCTGAGGCATCGTAGTAGTGCTTCTCACTCAGCTTGAAAGAGCGAGAAAATAGTCTTCCGCAGTTGTTATAATTCGTGATCGATATGAAATATGTCTTCTGGATGCTTAGTCTTTAACCCTTTATCTACCGCATTATGATTTACTGCAGTTTTTTTCATGCAATATTATTATTTTTTTAATTACATTGAAAATTAAGAGATATACGTAAAAAAAAATACTTAACTTTGGGAAATTTAATCCGTAAGAGCTAATTAATTGATCAAAGATATTCAACTGTAAAATTAATTATATACACTGTTCACTTAAAATAAATTGTTAGATAGTTTTCTAAGGTCTTCATATTAACATACAAAAAAATAAGACGCTTAAATTTTGACATTAACTATTTTTTAGGGACAAAAATGACAATCTTTGCAATCCGCTGAAAAAGTCGTCTGCTGAAATCGCAATTTCTGCTATGAAACTATTCGCCTTCCCCGCTAAAACATCATCATAGAACCCGTGCAGCCATATATCTTGGAAGAGTGAATTTAAAAGAATATCCCTGCTAAGTATCGCCACAGTATTCGTAAAAATGGTTATTCTATGTAATTTTAAAGTACCGTTTATAAGTACCGTCGGTAGATAAAGGGTTAAATTCCAATTGATTCCATAGCTGTTGGATCACAATGGGAGCTGGTTTGGGACGCTCTAGTCGAATCAGCTTGTGACAAGCCCTTTTCCATCCATCCCAATGCTAAATGAATAGAGTAAATAATTTTCCCAAGGCATTTAGACTCTCCTGAATATTGTCAACGAAATTTCTAACTATTGAAGATCAACAATCATACACATAACATATACACCAAATTACTTAAGTTTTGCACATTTTCTCCAACTTCTACGTAAATATTTGTTTCTTTGAAATAAAAGTTATGACAATCGTTTTTTTTTCATATAAGTTTTCATTAAGTACATAATTATCATTCATTCAAACAACGAAATTTATTATTGTTGTCTTTTTTTATAGCGAGCTTCTAAAATTGCGCTGTACCTAAACTTTTGGAGGGCGGTGTATTTCACATCCCAATAAAGTTTGATATTTGTCTTTGTGTACGCTTTTATAACGTAAATTCAATTTGTAAACTATAGCTTGAAGTTGATTTAATACGCTTTTATAATATTTGCTTTTTACGTATGTGTTTTATGCCCTATTGAAACCCGTTAATGTTATTTTTTATTTCGTAAAAAAAAAAAATTACTATAGAAGTTTTTTGGTCTATTCGGTATTTTTATTAATTCTGCGTTAAATAAATTAATTTTTCGTTGTAAAATGCAGTTTTTCGATTGATAATTAATAATTTGGTGCTCCCAAACTCCTTAGCTATCATTCGAACCGCAGATTCGAGTCCCTATCACATTAAAACCCCATCATATTTGCGCCAACTGCACATTAAATGGAATCGGCTCCTGTGATAGGATGTAGAAGTTAAGAGAGATCGCAGTACCATCTCAAATGTCCTCACTTGGTAGTAGATCAACAATATAAGGTTTGTTGCCAACAGCCTTTGTGTTATTCTAACGCGATATGCGATACTAGTAAAAACCCAAAGCCACAAATTTTGAAAACTAACAGATAAATCTGAGTTCTTCTTTAGACAGATATTTTTTTTCTTTATAAAAACCTTCCACCGCTACCTTAACCTAAGACTAAAGAGTATATACGATTCAAGCTTGGAATACATTTTCACATCGAAAAAAACATCAAGAACAAAGTGAAAACAAAGTAGCAATCTTAAATTGAATCATAAGCCCCTTTTAAATCATTGTATGATCATAATAAACATTTAGTTCTTTTTCCCGCTAAATAATGACATTAGTTGCCAATTTTATTGTTATAAATACTTTAGAACAACTATCCTACTACTATTATTCATTAATGTGACAATTCCGAAAAAGGTATTGAATTAATATTATTTTGGTTGCAGTCTATAACATATCCCAAACCCTCTGATATTATACTATGCCAATTCCCATTTTAATACAGTATTGCAATATGTAATGTGATAAAAAAATGTTTACTTTAGTAATATACTTTTCACTCAGTTGGCTAGATACTTGTTGTAATTATTTATTAATTTTCGATTAATTTCCAGTTGAAAATAAAGTTGACTTTTTATGAATTTTGCAGTGTGAAACGGTTCCTATTTATGGGTCTGTTTTCCAAATGGAAGAAGGATTTGGTGGAAGAAACTCAGCATCCCGTTAGTCTGACTCAAGATATTGCAGCCCTTACTCTGAAGGATTTACAAGGACCTTTTTACTTATTGTTGTTGGGAGAAGTCATTGCTATGGGTAGTTTCTTTTTAGAAAAATTTACC
>BMAV01011069.1:172573-184217 GCA_019973955.1 Trichonephila inaurata madagascariensis
TCGATACAGAACATATTAAGAAAAGTGTGATCGAATAATTTTTTTTAAATATACTCATGTACATAAATTACGGATAATGCCAGTCTGGCAAATAAAAGTTCAGAAACAAAACAAACGTAACTTGTCCGCAAAGCCCATTTATTAAACAAAATAAGAAGAACAAAAAAGATGGTAGAAATATGATACCATTCACAAAAATTACGATTTTTGCTCCCTAGAACAATTATAAAAAACGCCATCTTTACAAAAATTTAATATTACATAGTTGATTCACTGAATGTGTCTATCATACGATGAAATACAGTCCATACAACGCCTAGGCATACTGAATATCAGATTATGAGCTGATCTTGGGGATAATATATGTATAATAATATATAATATATGATATATAATATATGTATAAAATTGTTTTAAAAATGACAAAAAAAATTTATTTAAATACAATATTTTGGCAAAAAATTAACTTAGAATAACCTTTTTTTTCAAAATGTTCTCCTTTTATAAAAAATGCTTCTAAAATAATAATATTTTGCTTATATAAAGTAAAGACTTCTCCAGAGAGTCTGAATAATTTATTTTTTTTGAAAAATTCACATTATTTTCAGAGTTACAACCAATTGAAATATAATTATCGGCGTTTTTTTCTTAAAATTTCTCCCCTATGTTGTCGTAAAACATGGATAAACCCTCTTCTATGTTATGTATTTCAAAAATTCTAGTTGATCCACTGCACAGAGGTCTGAGCTATATACAGGCAAAATATTATTATAATAGAAACATTTTTCACAAAAGGAGAATATTTTGAATATTGGTCATTCTATGTTGATTTTTTGTCAAAATATTGCTTTTAAATAATTTTTTATTGTAATAACATTCTTAAAACAATTTTATATACATTTTCTAATCTAACAAGGGGAGGGCACGACTAAGGAAATTCATTTGGGATCGAGACTTGGTGTAATAGTAGTACTCTTTTAGGGTGTTCACCCCTCAATGTAATTCCGTCGAATGGCCAGTCAATTCGGAGAAATCAGCATTCGAAATTCATGCTTAGCTTTTATACAATTAAATTTTAATTTTCCGCAACGAGTTCGTAGCTTGATTGGTAAATCGTCCGCTTTCTATGTTGGAGGTTAGGATTCGATTCCACGCGATGAACTTTTTCTCTTCAAAATTCATTTAATTATTTTTTTAAATTAAATAAATTTATTTATGAAAGGTTTATTAAATATTAAATTATATTTTTTGTAATTATTTTGTATTTTATAAAATAAAAAAAATTTAAAATATATAACTTAAATTTTTTACTAGTAAAATTATTAAAAATTATTATTAATTAAAAATATTAAAAATAGTTATTAAATAAAAATATTTAAAATAATTTATAAAAATTATTAATAATTAAAATTAGTAAATTAATTAATAATTATTAAAATTAAATTATTAATCACTCTTTATACTAATTAATTACTATTTATTATAATTAATTAATTACTATTTATTATAATTAATTAATTATTATTAAGCGTTAGTATTAATAAGAAATATTATTAATTTATTATTAAACTTATTATTACTTTATTATTAAAATTATTAATTTATTATTACAGTTATTAATTTATTATTAAAACATGATTTATTATTGAAATTGTTATTAATTTATTATAGAAATTATTTAAATAAATTTATTAAAATTATTTAAATAAATTTATTAAAATTATTTAAATAAATTTATTAAAATTATTTAAATAAACTTTTTGAAATTAAATAAATTTATTTGAAAAGAACTTATTAAATATTTTATAAAATTGTAAAATAATTAATTTAATAGCATATAAAAAAGACATTTTTTTTATTATATTAATTATAAAATGATTAATTTAATAATAATAATATATTTTATAAATTATTTTATATTATATATAATATTTTATTTATAGTATATTGTATTTCACACTATAAAACTATTTGCAACAAATTTTTTTTTGTAAAATATCATTTAATATTTATTATATATTTTATTATAAAAATTTTTATTAATATAAAATATATTTATAAAATTTAATATAATTATTTATATAATCAAAGTAATTTTTTTATTTTATAAAATACAAAATAATTACAAAAAAATATCATTTAATATTTAATAAACCTTTCATAAATAAATTTATTTAATTTAAAAAATAATTAAATAAATTTTGAAGAGAAAAAGAGTTCATCGCGTGGAATCGAACCCTAACCTCCAGCATAGAAAGCAGACGATTTACCAATCAAGCTACGAACCCGTTGCGGAAAATTAAAATTTAATTGTATAAAAGCTAAGCATGAATTTTGAAGGCTGATTTCTCCGAATTGACTGGCCATTCGACGGAATTACACTAATGGGTGAACACCCTAAAAGAGTACTACTATTACACCAAGTCTCGATCCCAAATGAATTTCCTTAGTCGTGCCCTCTCCTTGTAAGTGACACTAAATATCATAAATATTATCCATTTATATGCTTTTGCAAAATCATGGTTCCGAACGTAGTCGGATACCTTAAGCAAACGTAATTTTTTTTCATAATGGTATTCCGATAAATTTGGCCAGCCATGCCTCGAATTCGAAAATGTACATCTGTTTATAATTCTTTCCTCTCAAACGTGAAACACTACACCGCCGTATCCGTACGGTTCAATGATGTTGTCTTGGTGGTAACGTTACTTGGCGTTCTCCATATGAATGTACGACAGGAGTTAGACCCCAAGCTAAAGCTGGACTTGTCGGAAAGCATCACATAAGGTCATCGGGACGATGTCCACACACACATTACATGTTCTCTACTCCAGGATAACCACTGGTGACAGTGAGTTGCCGTGAGCGGGACACATATGACTGACCTTTGACCAATATGTCCCAAACGTCTGTACACGGTTTGTCTTGAAGCTGTTGTCGGAACTGTCTGAACAGGTCGTCGGATGCAGTTCTCCATCTGCCTCTTATTGCCAAATACTAGTTCTCATTCGGCATTGTAACTTGAGGGTGACTTGTATCGCAACATCTACTGACATTCCGTCATCTTTGATATCGTTGACAAAGGTGACACTTGGGGCAATTCCAAATTCTTCTATCTGAGTACGCTCACATTCCAGCCTGCCGATAATTCTACCTCGTAAAAAATCATTTGCATGCGTCCTCTGTGTCATAACTATTTTGTTAAGGCACTGAGTAGCTTACTGAACTCTTGTAAAAAGTTTTACTTCTTTGACACCATTTCTTATATACACCTCTCTTACTCTCTCGTCAATGACGTTATATCAGCGTCAGTGGTTTCCTGAAATTTGCATATTATTCTTAAAGATACGTGTGATAACTCTACAAGGGAAAATTTTACTCTAGAGTTCAACTTCCGTGGGATTCTGAATTATCCTTAATTTATGGACATGAGTGTATACCAAAATTTTCTTTCTTAATCGACGAAAGAGGAATTTAATGTCTGAAGCTATAACCATTCAGGTGTCCTGGACTCATTAGTGCATTAATAATTATTCATTTTATTCTTACCTACTGCTAGTTTTTGTATATAATAATAATTATTATTATTATTTCTGATATATAAAAATACACCGTCGAGCCAAAACATTTTGAATACCTCGCTTTTTTTCAATGAAGTCGTCTGGATAACGTGGGAACCTCGTGATTAAGAGAGAATGGTTTTAAATAATGCTGGAGAAAGTAATCTGTCATTCTTGAACTTTCATTTGCAAGTGAGAGGCTGGTCTAAGTGAATTTGCAAGAGGGCAGATTGTAATATCCCGAAGACTCGAAACGAGTACCTCCAAAACAGCATGACTGTCGGTTGTTCGTGATCTGCTTTTAGTATTTGGGTAAAATGGATAAATGATGGTGAAACTAGCAGTTGAAGCCAAGGCAAAAACAAAGAAAGTCGGTGACTGTCCCGCTTAGTAAAGCAAAATCGGTGCCAAACAGTAGGTTAGCTGACAGCCCAATACAATGAAGGTCCAAGAACATGCTTTTCGAAACACATATCTTAGCGGACTATTGAATATGGGGCTGCACAGAAAATGTTTCATTCGTGGGCCTCTGTCGACCAAGCGTTATCGTCAACTACACCTACAGTGGGACCGGAAACATCGAGAATGGATCAGAGAAAAATGGAAGAAAGTTACCTGGTCAAATGTGAATAACGATTTCTCATCATCACGTCGCTAATCCTATCAGAATGCGCCGTCTTTCAGTCAAACAGTTGCTTTTCCCATCATACATGTGGCCGCGGTAGCCGAATGGTATAGGTATCGGATCGTGGCTTGCCTTGTCACGAGTTAGAGCCCAGTACCACTAAATACCCACGGTGTAGGGCAGCGATGCACGTTAAATCTGTCGAGAGCTGAAACGTCCTCCCGTTGGTGTGGTGTGGTAGTCAGGAGAGGGGGTGCCAGCTCAGGTGTCATCCACGTCACTTGACCATGGTTCAAAATTACCGTGGTCCGTCGCCAAAAGCCCTCGTGTAGCTGAACAGTGCGACATTAATATTCAATCAATCAATCAATCAATCAATTCCCATCATACACAGGCTGGTGTTGGCCGTATTATGCATTGAGAGATGTTCTCACATGGGTGGTTCTGGGACCATTTGTTTTGGTATAAAATAAAATGAAAGTTGTGGACTATTTAAACACAGCAGTGGATCAATTACATCCTTAATAGGTGTCTGTCTTTCCAACTGGTAAAGGAATCTTCTAACAGAACAAAGGTCCCATGTTGCAATCCTAGAATTATGTTGGAGTGGTTCGAGGAGACAACGATGAATCCCAATTAATGCCTTATCCACCTGATTTTTAATTCGATAGTGCAAATTTAGGCTTTTATTGAAAGGTAGCTCAGAGATAAAAAAAAACCCTCCATGTTGGAATATTTTGACTTTGTGAGACCACTTCTTGGATATTTGGTACAACCTTCCTCCAGTCATCTACCAAGAACTTATGCCATCCATGCCAAGGTGAGTTACAGCTGTTTTGAGGGCCAAAGGAGGTGCAACGCGTTATTGAATAGGTGTTAATAATGCTTTGGATGGACGGTGTATTTCGAGATTTATTGTTGATTAAAATATTATTTATTTCTAACTTTTCCTGCGCGTTATTTCTAACTTTACTGCTAGTTATTGCGTGGCATCGTATTTTAGCAAGTTGCTTGTGAGGAAAAATACTGAGATAAATAAGCATATTATATAAAAGTGCAGTACAGATAAATTTCACTTTGATATGTCTATCAGTAACCACAATTCAAACATTTCGTTACATTAAAATACAAGCGTATATTTTTTCAGTGTATTTATTAAAAGAATGTGCTGTGCTTGCTTTAAAGGAAGAAACTATTTATATTAGATAAATGTATATAGCATTAAAAAATAACTCACAATTGTATAGATACAAAACTTTGAAGTGACTGAAGTTTACTACGCAGAAGCCAAAAATTATAAAAGGAAATTAGAATTTTCTCTTGAAAAACTTAATTGTTTGACTACAAAATAGAAATTCAGTGAAAGATTCATAAACTAATGCATTCTATAAATGAACAATGAAATATTTTAATTAAGAAAGTATATCCATTCTAAATTATTTGTTGGATTCCATTTTCAAATCAATTCTAAAAGGAAAAATAATCAGAGTTACATTGGCATTCTTGTTATATAAGAATGAAAAATGTAAGCATTTACCATTACGATTTCTCATTCACCCCGTCAATGGTCGTATCAGAGAAAGCCGTTTTAAAGGCGAACAGTTGCTCCTCCATGCTCAGCAGGTCATACACTGGCTTGTGGTGGCTGTATTACGCTTCGTTTAACGTTCTCATGGGTGACTCTTGTAGCCTTAGTTTTGGTGGAAGGGACCATGAAAGTTGTAATATGAGCATAATTGCAGTTCAATTGTATCCTTATATGGCATCTGTTTTCTCAACTGAAAGTGGAATCTTTCAGCAGGATAAAGTCCCATTTCAAAATGCTAGAATTGAGTTAGAATGGTTCGAGGAGCATAAACATGAATTTTAGTTAATGTCTTCGACACTTAACTTAGCGGATCTTTATCTGATAGAGCATATTTGAGTTTTCCTAGAATGGGAGCTCAGAGATCAAACACCCTCATGCTGGAATATTTCCAAGTTATGTGACCGCTGCTTAGACAACTGGTACATCCTGTATCTAGTCATCTACCAAGAACTTGTTGCATCCATACCAAGGAGAGTTGTAGCTGTTTTGCAAGCAGAAAGGGGTGCAACGTGCAACTGAGTAGGTGGGCTCTTCAATGTATAACACAACCAAAGACAGGTTTCCACTGATCCTCGACATTCCTCATTACTTTAAAAATTACTTTTTGTGAAGGAACCTGAAGTAATCAATTTAATGTTTAAAATTTTTAAAAGTAGTGAAAAGAGAGGTGATGTAAGTCAAAATTTTCCAATAAAATAACAATACAAATGCAAATGTGCACTGAATCTATTTGGACTTCTTAACACTAGAACGTCCCACGGTGTCAATTTGACACTGGAGCCTGTTCAGTTTGTTCTCCTTTCAGAATTTTTGCAGGGGATTTGAAAATTTTTCATGACTTTTAATTATTTTACATGGTTATTACACGATAAAAGTTTTGTGGTTCTAGGTTAATTCAGAAAAATTTTATAACTAAATATATACCTAGAACTTCCACTGGTGTTATTTCAACATTAAGGCAATTTATCATTGTAAATAGCTGTCGTTGATCATTAATATTAGTAAAACAGTCTTCCCAAAGTACTATTCACATTTATTTGACCTTGAATGCTATGTTATTGGGTTATCAGCAGAACCGAATCTATTTTTCTAAAATTGTTGTGTCTAAGTGTTTCGATACATAACATTTGTTTATCTGCTCGTAAAAAAAATCATTCAATTTTCGAACCTTGTGCAGAGCAGACACCCCGAAACGATGGATCGTAGAAAAGGTTAAGCTCTGATGAAATGAATAATTCGTTGCGAGAGCTTTCTGTAAGTGAATCGGGTAGTGGTGAGCTGTCTGTGTGTGTGTCTTGCTCTAATTTAGATTCCGCTGAAGACGGAGCGGAAGTGACTGCGAAGAATCTGAAGAAAGTGCAGATATAATTGATAATATTCCAGTAAATTCTGATATATATATATCGCTATGGATGGCACAGAATAGATACCACATAATACTAATGTTCCTGGCAGATTTGCGACTCTAAATGTTTTGCGACAAATTAGAGGTCCAACACGTTTTGCGGAACATAATGTCACAACGTCAGTTTTTTATGATATAAAGGGTCATAAAATATGTTAATTACATGATTAAAAAGTCTTCAAACTCAATCCTATTGAACAATAGTCCTGGAATTATTTAGTTAAAATAATTACTTGATATATTTTATACTGCATGTGTCGAAATGACACCGGTGGTCATCGAAATCCCGGACGTTCTAGTGTTAAAGATAAAGCATTTTATAAATGAAAAATACCTTTTCAAAGTGTCATTTTGGACTCGATAGAAAGCTTCTTATCTATCAAATAAAAAACAACAACGAGTGGTTAGATTTGCCACACTATATGTAAATATCTTAAATATGAAATGTTATAATATTCTGTCAATTACCAAACTGATAAAAATGTCTTAAGAAAAGGGAAAAGGTAAAAAGTAGAAAGAGAATGTTTATTTTAAGTACAGTTTTCCATTATTTTGAATGGAACACTTTGAACAATTTATTTACATTTGAAAACATAAAAATATTCCACATTTTTCACAAAAGGAAGTAATTTTGTTTGTACAATCTTCCAATATGTATCTCTGTTTCTTTGGATTTCTTTCAGTCATATGATTTAGAGCATCATATTTTACATCTTTGCAAAGCCTAACACATTTGCATTGAATTTCTTCTTTGTGGGTAGTAAAATAGGATTATTACTTTACGGCCTTCCACGTGAGGTAGAGGCTGTTGATTGGTTTGTAAATGATTGATGTTAGGTAGCTTGGCCTTTTGCTAAGATAGCCATACGCCAAAAAGGATGTAAAGCCGAAAAAGGCTAGTTCGTTTGTTGTTGTTTTGGAAGAAATTTTTTTTTTGAGCACAGATGTCGGTACTCCCCTCCCCCTACATGTAATAAACTTTTCTTTTGTCTCGAAACAAATTGCTGTTTTGAATTTCTATTTCGTACACTTCTCTACAATAGAGTTTCTGCAATATCAAAAATAAAATCCAGTGAATCCATTTGGTTTTCCAAAGGAATTCCTAAAGAAGTTGCAGCTTTTTTGTGTTCCAACCAAGAGTATAACAGCCATATTGAAGTAATGAAATATAATACGAAGTATCCATTTCCTGCTCTTTATAGTTCGGTATACTGAAATTAAAAAATCACGTTTGTTTACTCC
Organism: Trichonephila inaurata madagascariensis; assembly: GCA_019973955.1. Classification (NCBI taxonomy): domain Eukaryota; kingdom Metazoa; phylum Arthropoda; class Arachnida; order Araneae; family Nephilidae; genus Trichonephila; species Trichonephila inaurata. The sequence goes on from BMAV01011069.1 coordinate 180,994, forward strand.
TTTCATGCATTCATAGAAACTTTCAATGAAAGATATAGCTATATCAATGAAGGTGACATCCTTTCCTTATTTTTAGAAAAATTATTCCTTTATTCTAAAACAAAATATAAGTTTGTGCTAATAAGAACCTATAAAAATACACCATGTTTGCTGTAAGGTAAGATGTCCTGTCAGTAGAACAACAATTAGATTCCCTTTTACTGTGCAATTTCTAGTTATTTTTTAAGTTAAAATTGGCACAAGGTGACTAATTAGTGCTTTGGAATTTTTTTAAAGATCCAGAGAATTACATATACTAATATTTTAAGAACTAATTAAAGATGTCTTTTGGCTCTGCAAATAGTTAGACATTTCCATTATCTTTTCTGCTCCGGACGTGCTGCCATCTACTGAGCAAAAATGATAGCATACTGTTATTCTTGCATATATTATTGTTAGAGCAGTAGGTTTTTCGGTTAAAGGTGTTGAAAATGAGGAATATAGAGTGATGTTATGATGTGTTATAATACCAGGTCGTTATATAAGGCCTAAGATGTTAATTAACATGCTTTTATTGGTAACTGCAGGGCCTTCTTTTTTGCTGTACAGTGTAAAAATGACTGCCATAAATATTTTGTCTCCTTTAAGGAGGTAATCATTAACTAGATATTTTTCTCAGGTGATCAAGAAAAAAAATGGATTTTTAAGGATGTTATTTATTTTTTAAAGATGTCATAAATAAAAAAAAGTTTTTTTAGAGAAATATATTTTTTATTGTGAAAAAATTTGAAAATAGTTCTTTAAAATAAAGAGAAATACAGTCCATAATTACAGTCGGATTTGACATGTTATTAGACTCTCATGCAATGACTATGATTGCTGAAACAGCAGCGTGTGACTCGTCGCCGAATGCTATTTATGTAACACAATCCATTTAGTGCACCAGGAAGTACTTAGAGGTAAGCAAAAGGAGTAGGCTCATTATATATATACATTATGGAGTACTTCTAATAATTATTTTCGTAGAAGTATGCGATCCAAAAAGTTTGGAGATCACTGCTAGGGTTTCTTTCCTGGGAACGCGGGATCCCGAGTTCCCGGGAAATCATAAGATTTCTGTACTTTTTATATTCCCAGCAATCACACGGGGCTTCAATTATCTATGAGGTAACTATTTTTGACTTGACTGTAGATTTCAACCTCTTTAGCTGACCCTAATGTGGCAATTTGCAATTGTTCCCCTCGAACTTCCTGGACGAAGGAATGTTCGTTACCCGAACTTTGGGGTGTCATGAGAAAGAAAGATTAACGCTAACGTTGGATTGGTGAGAATTTTTCTAGCTAGCCATGGGAAGGAGTATCTTTCCAGATCAATTCCTGTCTCTCTGCATATCGAGCTTCGTTAACAAGAAGTATTGGGTTCTTAAAGCAATCGCATTTCGTAGCCAACCAGCACTATCTGATCCAAGTTCCAAGATCTTGATTTATGTGGAGAACTAAGTACTAATATTTAAAACTATTATTTATTTAATCTTTTTTTTTAAAAAAATATTTTTCGGATACTTGTCTTTATTATGAGCTATTTAATTGAATCAGCAATTTGAAGAAGGGAATGAACCCACAAACTGTTTGGAGGTGAATATATTTTTATAAACAATCTTGCAAAATTTTTCTTATTTATTATTTTTCTAAGCCTATCTTTCGTGTGAGATTCTTATATCAATATTTATTTATATTTATGCAGCAATAATATAACAATTTCATAAACAAGAAACCGGTTATACAAATAAAGTATCTTAAATACAAAATAATTCATATTTTTAACGTGCGTAATCGGCATTTCAGCAGCAAATGAGTTTTCAAGTATTTATTAATGTTAATCTCTTAGTAGCAACATTAGAGAACTAATTGATTCAGCTTTGATTGGCTAATTTTCAAACGCACGTGAGTCAGTAAAGGAACATTAATTTTAGTAATTATTTTTCAAATGGGAATTTCTTTTCCCGAGATTTTTAATTTACAAAATCTTTAACTGTAACTTTTTTTCCATCTCATTACCAATTTTTGCTTTCAATGCAAAAATGATAAGCTGCATTAAAAAAAAATACAACTTTTAATTTGGAGAAAGATTATTTTCCTCTGAGTATACAATAAAATTGAAAATAAAAAATCGAGAGAGTAATAGCAACTGCAAAATAAAGATATTGTGACATTTATTTATTATAAACTAAGCAAATTCTTTTGTGTATTAGGATTTTTAATAATTTCTTTCCTCAGAATAATTATTTATTCCTTCGAAATACTTCTTTCTGTAGCTTTCGTTACAAACTGCCTTTGAAAATTATTTATCAAAACATCTAGGGAATTTCATTGGAGTACAAAGGCAAATTTTAAAATTTCTGCTTACCTCACAAAATTATACTAATTTTGTAGGGAGCATGGATGAAAATATATTTGATACACTCTTCACTCTTCTAAGCCTTTATCAAATTTATTGATAGTTATATGATATATACATATTTTTAATACAAATACAAACTTTTAAAAATCTGAAAATTAATCAGTCGTATAAATTGTTTATGCTTCCTGAAATCCTATTTTAAAGATAAATAATCAATTTATAATATATTTTTTGTATTTTTTAGCTCATTATATAATAAGTATTCATTTTGGAATTTATATGTATCCTTATTTTACATAATTATTATTGATTTTGCTCAAAAATAACTTGTTTTTAAATTTTTTGAAATTTTGATGTCTTTCCGGGAATTTCGGAAACGACAATTACATTCCCGGGAATGGAAAAACCCGGGAAATCAGAAATCCTAATCACTGCCTTGTGGGACTTGAAATGGCTTGGCAAGGAATGTCTCTGGATACCGTTAACGGCCTCATGACGGCAAGAATCACTGTTTCGCACCTTCATTCAGTACTTAATGTAAATACTGAATGATCAGTATTGTGCATATCAGTAAGTACTGAATAATCAGTAGTGCATATTTTTATTTGTTTCTTTAATCATTTGCACAGGGAGTATTACCTCTACCGTTCCTGTTATTTTCACTTGATTACATGCATTCCTTCTTGGCGGTATAATTTCATTTTTCAGCAGGGACGTAGCTACCATCGTATCAGTGATACGAGGTCCCTAAAATACAAGGACCCCAACATGCGTAATATTTTGAAACCCTTTGAAATAAATTTTATCTATACGATCATTTTTATTTGTTTTCTAAAAAAAGATC
>BMAV01011069.1:208522-230544 GCA_019973955.1 Trichonephila inaurata madagascariensis
TTGAATTTTCAAAAAATTACCGATTTTCACTGTTTTATATTTTCTAAAAATTCAAATATTTCTGTTTAAAATGATATATAATATGATGAAATACGATAATTAGAAGTATTTTTATTTATTTTTTTAAATGAAGCTACTCCTTGACGCGAATCCAATGAGCTCTGCTATAGGAGCACCTGTGTTTCCCCTTGCATAGGTTTCTGATGAGCGCGAATCCATACAATGTTCAAGTGGAAAAATATGAGTGTATTGGGCTTATCCAAAAGTGTAAGGGTATACGCCTTTTGGATCTTAAAACAAAACAAGGAAAAAAAGTTAAGTGATGGAAAACGCGTAAGTGGTCTAAACCGACATTTTAATATCAGAAATTCAAAGATATTATAGAAGAAATAATATCAATGAGAGAGAGAGAGAGAGATCTACACAGATTAAAAAATGCTGTTTGAGCTGTTTATTTTCATCTTCTGTCTTCAAACGAGAGCCCACAACATGAACTGTATCCTGCGATTATAAATGCCTGGTGCAAGTTTCAGAAGACAGAAGCTGAATGGTACGAAAGGCCCTAGGATCATACACACGTTCTATATACCATAATGAATTAAATGAAGCCAATCTCTAGAGATCTAGGTGACCCTATGTCATTAAGAAAATGTTTACATGGAAAGACCCAGAACCCAAATGAATCAATTAATAACACCATATGGTCAGTGATTCCAAGATCTATATTTGTGGAGTTAAAAACTCTAAAATTAGGGGTAAATATGGCTATTACAAGTTCAATAGGAGAGTCATGTAGCAAAATTAACTATCTTAAAACATTGTGATACTGAAACAAGTTATAAATGTGTGTCATGCTTCAAAAAACTAGATACACGTTGGATTCATGCAGCCCAACGAAAGCATCTTGAGATCTCCTCCCCCCCAAAAAAGGCAAAATTGTTAAAAATAATGAAAAGAAGAAAATTAGAAGTCTTTTGTACGAGCATAAAATTAAAAAATTGCTTCATACGCTTCTGGAAAGTATTGAAAAAGTATAAATGCTCAAAAAATTACATATTTACACTTAAAACTCATTTTTCTCAAAATGTAATATTTTTCACTTTATGTACCTTTTTCTCTAAGACTATTCATCATATAATCCTCAAATTTTCAGTGAGTAGACTTTTAACAATGTTTACACATTTTAATGGAAGGAATTAGATATATCTAGCAAACCGTTTTAGATATGACATTTTAAAACTAAATTTTAAGGAAAAAATTGGATAATTTTTAAAAAATTCATAATTAATTTAATTTTAAACAAAAAGACAAAACTCTCCGTATAAGTGTTATTAAAAGTACACATAACCTACTGTAAAATTTTGATTCATGACAAATATGTAGTTCATGAGAAAAAGGTACACAAACTTACGCTATTTAACATGGATTCCCATGGAAGTGCCGCGCGCGCGCGCGCGGAAGGACTTTACCAGACATTAAATATCACTTAATTGATTCATTGGCAGATTAGTACAACCCTATAGAGTTAGCTGAAAAACTAGATGCTTGTAAGATGCGAAGAAACTTGTAACCCATACTCAAAAGAAATCATGTTCTAGGAGATCATGTACAAGTAAAAAATTCTGTCCTATAGTAAATAGACAAAAATACGGAAAGTTACTTTTTAAGATTTCTGTTAGAACACAGTCGGATAGTGAGTTTCAATTGATCTAGTGATTACCTAAAGATGCTGCTTTTTTTAAACTTTTTATTCTCATTTAACAGTACAAGGGACAACAGAAGACAAAAACAAGTGGAGAGAAAACGTGGTTAAAGTGAAAGTAAAGAGTAAATAACACCATCGGTTTTGTAATGGGGAAGATGCTACAATTTTTTTTTCAAATATCTCGAAATTCTACTCCAAAATCAGAAGGAAGAAACTCAATTCAATGTTTTGGATACGAAACGCCACCAGTTGTAATATTCAAATGCCTTACTTGTTCAAAAGCTAAAGGTGAAAAAACTGTTGACAGTTGTATGAACTTGTTCACAAATAATCTAATTGCGGCTTTCCCAAGCATGATTATTTTCAAGCTTTTTGGTAAGAAAATGTCTGTGTGTGCCAATATTGGTATCTCACACTTAATTGCAGGAGAAAAGCTGTATAATTTTCTACCAGAGCATGGGATTGCTTTTAAACACAAGATTGCTCTGACGCTTGTGAATGGAAACCTCCAGTCCATGGTTACTCTAAGCCCCTTCAGGACCAGCAGAAGGAGAAAGAAGCGCTTCCCCCGGCCCGTACGTTCGGAGATGATACACACGCACGGGACCGGGCGAATTTCTCTTCTAAGCCTAATTTTTTTAAAAAATTCATACGCTAAAACTTACAATTTATTATCATTGATAATATCTTAACAAAGAGTACAAAAATTTTCGCTATATTTAAAAAAAAAAAAAATTGCGAAATTTAAAGAAAATGTTTTCATTTTAATAATAATAAAAAAAAAAAGTGCATACACTTTTAAAAAAAATTTACAAAAATCCCATGCATTTGCATACGAATATAGAAAATATTAGAAAACTAAGCCAACTTATTCAAAATATAAACAGAAATCCATAGAGCAATAGATCGCGAACCTCTAAATGTCCGATTCTCTCGAAAAATAAACATGTGTAGTTGTTTATATTCATAAATATCACGGATCTAACTAAAAAAAATACGGAGCCGAAAGCACATATTGAAGTTGAAAGTTTTGTGAAACCTTATTCGAAAAAAAACGGTCTTTAACCGCCCTCTAGTGCTTGTAAAAATTAATATAAAAATGTTCCTAACACTGATCATGATCATGGGCCTACGAGCAAGGAAAGCTCAATCACATATATGATACCGTGGGTCGTGGGGAGAGAAACGCGTGATCACATATGTGTGACATGTTCCTGAACGGGTTAAAACTGTTATCAACTTTTGTAGAACGTAAAATTGTATCAACAGAGCTTCTTGTTCTGCCTGAAGCGAAAGGGAATAAATAGCACACTGTTAGAGAGAGACTTTCTCCATGTAGACGGTATTGTTCTTAACGTTCATAGGGGAACCTCGTATTTTAGTGAAGATTCCTCAGAGACAATATTCTTTTCACGTGAAGTTTGCGGAATTAAAGGATTCCCCAAAGTCTTTTAAATCTGCATTCGTAACTGAGCTTTCAATAACTGTACACTTGAGAAGTGATGAAGGAGTATATGTGACCCAGGTGCAACATGAACTTTAAACTGCTTTAAGCTCAAACATTGTTTTGAATCAGATTTCATTAAGTTCAGAATAGGTACTATGAATCATCCTCCTGTGTATCCGTTCTACTGTATCTTACGTTTCCAAGAAAGAAAAAAAAAGTCAAGGATAAAAAGATACTAAAAGAATAAATTGATAGAATTTAGGCAAAGAGTATAATAACAAGTCCCCATCTGCTGCTGTGGTAGTGCTCGTCACTAATGTAAACGTCAAAATTATGTGTTGATTCTAGAGGCCCAAACCAGATACTTATCCATTACCTCCCGAGGATGATCTTTTAAAGGAAGAAGCACCGGTACCTACTTGTCAACCGTAGATATACAGTCAGGTGGAAGTAGATGAGAATTTGTCTTTTAGAAATTTACTATTATCTACGCATCTTTTGGTCAGTGCCATCTTTCAACATTTGATGGATAAATTACGAAGTGGGATGTCATATTTCGATGCATCTTATCAGAGACATGGCAAACATCTGAAAGATTTAAGGACTGTTTTTGAGAGACTTTTGTTATTTAAACTTCATACTAATACAGAAAAATGTCATTCCCCTGGGATCGTGTTAAGTACTCAGGTTTCTGGATAATGAGAGACGGATTCGAGGCTGATGAAGAGGAGAGAATCGCTTTTATAGAAAAAATCTTACTTCCAACTAATGTGAAAGAACTGTTTTCTTTACAGGCTTTCTTATGCTTCAGAAGATATGTTCAGAACTTTGCGGATAAATCACAATTTCTTAGCAGCCTAACTAAGAAAGGAGTCGATTGATCGTGGGTTCTAAACAGCAAAAAGCTTCTGGAACCCTAAAAGATGTCAACAGCCCCTTAGTCAAAGCAATCTGATGGATACAAATCTTTCATAATACACACAGATGCAAGTAACTATGTCCTTGGTCTCCAAGGAAATGGTCCAACAGAGCGAGTGATGCTAGTCATCTGTTGATCTCAGAAGAACGCAATTATTCAACTACTCAGCAAGAAGCTTTGGTAATAGTGTAAGCTTTAAAAAAGTTCCGAGGTGATATCCAGAAGGAAGTAATTATCATTACTTCCATCTATTAAATGGTTTTGGAGTATTGTGTCACTCTCAGGACGCTTAGCAAAGATGGGTATGGATGCAATTTTTCTCAGAAAAAAAGTAATATTATTTTACTTTTTTCATCAAAACATCTTAAAGTGGCACTAATCAATGAAGGATCCAAGTATGTAGATTTAGCTAGGACACAAAAAATTAGCTTTTCAGCTTCTGAAAATGTTCATTTCAAACTTTTTTAAAACGAAAATTTATTTCATTCAGTTCAGGACTAAACGCACTCTTGTCTTTTCCAGAAAATTTTGCAACTCACCAAGAATATTTTCAAAATCTATAAAATTCTGAAAGAAACTTTCATTGTTAATTCACCCAGTGCTGACGAAAAGGCCATACAATTTTATCGAATTAATTTATATAAAAAATAGAGTACTTTTTATGAATTCTGGGAAATTAAACACAAGGAACAACATAAAACTCAAAGATATTTCCATTTTGTCTTTTCGGTATAATTAATTCGTATATACCCTGCGTAAGATTATAAAAACAAAGAAAACAAATTAATTAATTTGTCTTGGGTATTTAAAGATATGCTTACAGAATATCTTTTCTTTTATTCATTGTGTTGTTACTACTGAAAATTTTGTATTAATTTCTTTCTTTCTGTCATATTTTCAATATGATGCGAGGCAAAGCATTGAAGTTTGCTTTGCTGCATGCGACAATATAGAAATTGTCGCGACTCTTACGGTCGCTAGTGAATTCGGATGTACAGAATCAAGAGACATTTAAATAAAATCAACACCTTTATTTAACTATCAAATTATTATCCAACTTAAATTTGAGCAAAGGGAGCGGTCAACTTAATTGCTAACCTAAATATCTATAGCAATTAATTGGATTATTTATCTGTGACGGTTAGTTCCACACAGCACTGATTATTTTTCTCCGTCGGGATATATTTCCCTCAAGGGACTCCTCTTCTTTAGATGAGTATGGGTGTCACAATCTCAAAGTGCCCTAGTGACCTTTTATCAAGGGGTTTACTCTATTAAGTAAACACTGGTTTCACGACCCCGGGATACCCTAGTGGTACTTCTCTATTTTCGATCCTCTTTCTTGTCATTCAATTTACTCTTTTCTTCTTTTCCCGTCTAGACCACAGACAAATATTTTGTAAATGTACGTAGATACAATAAATGCAATTTTTTTTTAATTAGAAAACTTACAATTTATTATTAACATATTTTGGTTTTCATTTTGTATTGCGTTTATTTAGTTTCTTTTTCTTCAATTTCTTTAAATATTTTGATTTTGATACTTTATTTGTTTTTGACTAACACCGTTGTTTTGCCAACCCGTATGTTTACCGTGAGCGGCGACCCATAAGGAGGAAAATGGTGTCCTGGGGATACCTTTGGTTCCTTTTGGTCCTCGCTTTGCTGTAGATGTGGGGCAGGAGTGAGCCTGCTCCTGTCAACTGCCTGGTGATAAGTCTCTTCGGTGTCCCCGGAGAGACATTGCTGTAGAGTTAGTGCTACAGAGATAAGTGGTGTCGGATTTACCCGTTGGATCCTCACCCTGATGTTGCAGTGTTATATCCTGGGTGTACTCTAGGTAAACGCAGTGCCTGGTTTTTGCCAGTTGATAGAAACCCTGCCTCCCTTGTTGGACTTCGTGGTGGGTGGAGGCAAGCAAGGATGAAGTCGAGTTTGCACTTATAGATCCAAATCAGCTGTGTCCGGGTAAAGGCTTTGTTTTACCCAACTTAAACATTGACGATGTTGCTAAACACACACACATTCATGCTTTTTAATTTTATCTTTACCAAACAATGAAATGTCACGAAAATCTCTCTTTGTTGTTCAAAAAGCTTTAATAGGAATAGGTGGAGAACCGAAATCCATTAAAAATTACGTTTCAGTGACTTACTTATCGAGACTACATCTGCATTATAAACTAAATCGTTTTTGCTGGCTCTATAAAACCTTTTTAGATTCTTCGCTAATAGTAAGTCCTCACAGATGTTTGAATTCTTGTCGAGTTGTCATCTCCGACCCAGATCTTTTGTGTGCCTCTGAGACAGAAATTATGGAAGGACTTTCTGATCAGGGTGTTAACCAGGTCAGAAGAATTGTAATAAAAAAAAAGACTCACCCCCTTTCCCACTAAACATTAAATTTTAACGTTTAATAGCCCTAAATTACCATCAACCGTTAAAGCTGGATACCTAAAGTGTAAAGTACGTCCGTATATCCCGAATCCTCCGCGCTGCTTCAGGTGTGTGTCAGAGGTTAGGACATTCACAAACTTCCTGCCGCGGTCAATTGACGTGCTCTAAATGTTCTTCCGCTGTGAATTCTTCCACGGATTGTACTGTAGAGCAGAAATATGTTAACTGCTCCCAGCCTCATCCAACAAATTCAAAGTTATGCCCAAAATGGAAATTTGAAAAAGAAATTGAGGAGATTAAAATCAAGAAAAATATCTCCTATTTAGAAGCAAGCAAACTAAAAGTTGCTCAGTTATCCTCAAGATATAAAGTTACAAAACCTACAGCTGTATCCACAACTATACCCAAACAGATCCAAATATAACAAATACAATCTACCAGCCTTTGTAATGTCTAAAACCCGTATCCTCTGCAAATCAGATGCCAAGTTTATCTCCCTCAATGCCTGCAGTCTCTACATCATCTTCACCATCTCAAGCACATCTACTTCCCTCCACATCTTCAGTAATACCAACCATACAAAGTGAACCTCAGTTACCTATACCTATTTCTACTACTACTACCCCTAGCAATATCCTAAATACTTCGGCTTCATCTTTATCAACCGAAACTCGTATATTTCCTACAACTTCTGATAAATTTGCCCCACTATCAACTGAAGTTCAACCGTCAGTTCGTTTACCAGAGACTGCGCTACTACATCCAATAGTGAAACTTCTAATACATCTAAAATCTCAAAGAGTTAAAAAAAACGCAAAAAACAGGAACCAGAAATCGAAATAAAAATGACACCTCACCAGCCTAAGAAAACCACCTTGTCTCATTATCCCGACTCGGAAGACGAGGATATGATTATATATGATGTAGATGAAAAATTAATGGATGCTCACATACGGTCGGGTTTCTCACACACACATTTAATGACCCCTACCAGAAATAGAAGAAATTAAAATTCCAAGTGAAAGAATAACACATTAAATAATGATTTTTGATATAAAACATGAAATTGAATGATTTTTGATGTTTTTAATTTCACTTTTTAGCATTTTAATGTAGTGTAACAATTACAAATGAACTTTTAATACGATTTTAATGAATTTTATTTCTAGAACATACCTTAATAATGTGATAGATTTATATTTGCAACTATATTTTTAATAATTTTTATGGAAGTTTAAACAAATTTTTGGCGCAGTATAGCCGAAATCGGCTTTTGCGCCAACAAACCCCACAATCACTCAGTCTCTCACCCCACTTCAATGGGCTAAATTCATGTGACATCCTAATCACATGATAATGACAACTACGTGTTTCATATGATGTCATAGTCACACGATAAAATCAATCGTACGTTTCCAGCTAATCAGTTGAGCTAATGTGTTTCCAGCTAATCATCAGCTAATCAGTTACTAACTTTTGCTCTTTTCGTAATCTTTCTCTTAAAAAGTACATATTTGTCAACAATAATAGCACACATAGGTATGTAAAAAGAATTTATTTACAAGTACATACATTAAATAAGATTTTTTTTAAATTCTAAAATCTTTTTGAAAACTTTTTTTCATAATATTTGAACACCTTTATCTAATTATGAAATTTGAAATTTTCTTTAAGTTTTACGAAAAGAGCTACTAGTACAATGAGTTGAATGTCTATTTTGAATTCAATGGAGAACACACGTTTGTCTTTATTATGTGACCCTCATGAATTGAGCCCATTGTTCTAACTCTAACTTCAGTATCAGCCTATAGACCACCTCTCTCTCTTCGTTTGGCTTTAAATAGCAACTCACATTTTCATAAATCTCGGTTCCTCCACGAAAAGCGATTTTATATAATCACACAACAGTTCAAAAGGATTTCCCCAAATGCTTGGTTAGAAACGTGAAATTTCAGATGGAAAGTAGTAGAAACTTAAGAGATCAAATCATGAGCATTGCACCTTTTTGCTGAATGATTTAGATTTTAACAGAATCCAAAAAAAATTCTGAAACAAAAAGTTTTCAAATTTGATGATTTGGAAGTAATTACAATGGTTATTTATATCTTATAGAGGATGGGATATGAATTTTTTATGTAATTCATTAAGAATACAAGTTTCATTTTCGAAGATGCTCCATTATCGCTCTGAAGAAAGAATTATTTTTCTCTCCTCATCTTCAATCGATATCAAGAAACTCTTCCTAAGAAGCACGCAATATTTTTAGGAAAAAACAGATTTTTTTTTCTTTTCACTTGTAGTAGCACTAAGTATCAATACTAATTTTTAGAGTAAATATTTTTGTTTGGATTTTTTATTATTTGGCTATTTATATCGTAATATATACAAATGTTCCATTTTAAAAGGTATTTGTCAATGATCAGAAACTGATTTTGCAAAAGCGTATAAATGAATATAATATATACATATATATATATATATTTGTATTTGGTATTACTTGAATTAGAATATAATATCATAATATCAAATTGTTTTTTTAGAATATTGTTACAATAAAAGGTACTTCATTGCAATTTTTTGGCAGAAAATGAAGAATGTCATCTTTTCAAAACATTCTCCTCTTACGGAAAATACTTCTAGAATAATATTTTTCCTAAAGAAAGCCAAGACTCCAGTGCAAAGTTTGAACTAAGCTTTTTGAAATATATCATTTAGAAGTATATTTATTCATATTTTAATATATCAGGGTAGATAAATTTTTATAAAAGACACCGGTTAGGATAAAGAAATTTTTATAAGACACCGGTTAGGATTTCAATTGATAGTAACTCTGAGAGCAATGTAATTTTTTCAAAAATCCTATTTCACAGACTCTGTATTATTATTGTAGAAGTATAAAAATAAAAATAAAAATATTATTATAGAAGCATGTTTCATAAAAGGAGAGAGTTTTCAAAATATTTATTTGCCAAAAAATTACATTTAAATAATTTTATTAAAACAATCAACACTAAATATATATAAAAAAATCATTTATACCCTTTTGCAGAATCACAGTTCAGAAAGTAAACTGTAGCCTTAAATTTATAAGAGGTATTACTTGACCTTTTATTTTCTTGCGTTCTTCACTATAACTGTTTTGAAAGCATTATAATAGGAAGAGCACAAAAATATAAAAACTAAAAAAATCTTTTATTTTTAAGGTAAAGTTTTCATAAATTCAACGCTTTTAATTAATATTAAACTATCATAAATAAATTTACTTAGAATTATTTTTATTACATATATTTTTCTTAATTAGTTTCTATATTAATTATATTTTGAAAAACATATTAATTATATTTTTTTTATTCTTATATTTTGAAGAACTGTGATTTTGGTAATTCCTCTTGAATCCCTTGAAAAATTCGAAAATTTTAAAACTCAATCAAAGTAATTCGGAAAAAAAACTTGAGCATTTACCTAAAGATCGATAATTTAATGGGAGAAACGTTTGTAAATTTCCAGTTTATAAATTCTTGTATGTTAAATTAAAAACACCGATATATGAAAAAAATATGTATAAACTACCATAACTACATTTACTTTCCTGAACTAATTAACAATTTGAATAATCACAGCTTGAAATCCTGAATAACATAGATATTTCATTTATAGTGTTATTAAAAATGTGTAGATTTTATCAATTAAGAGAAAGGTCAAAAATATTTTTGTCGAGGGAAACTTATGTGATAAGATTCTTTTTTAAAAATATTTTTTAAAACATGCCAATCCCTTATTTTTGAGACTATAATAATGCATGTTGTAATATTGTCTATATGTTTCTTTTAATTTCTTTATTCAATATATTCAAGAAGATTCATTCAAGATATTTGAAGATATTTATTTCAAGAAAATGCATCTTTGATTTTTTCAATTTTTTTCTATAGATAGCAAATGCCTATTTTGAATAAATTTGCACTTTTTTTAAAATTTGTTTTTCGGCTATGTTCCTCGCAACTGTTATCGTCTTTTGTAAAATATAAATAAATTTTTTTACAGGATACTTACCTCCCTTCCCCCATTTGCTCAAAAATTTGACTACTTTTTGCTCATATTTTTAAATTTTTTGAGGTAAAAAGAGGGATAAATGTGTACATCCCCCATCATCTTTCCAAAAATTCTTATTAGGCATTATTCACGATCGATAAGCACTAAAGGGACTTACTATATGCGGATTTTAAACTCCCTTCCACCAAAGGCTTCATCTTATTTATCTTTGAGCAAAGTAAACCTCTTCTCGATAAATGATACTTATGTCTACCGACCCCATTAAGCTGTCACGATATCTTCGTGTGTGGCAGGCGTATACAAATACATTACCACATTTGACTTAAAGACGATTTTGATCACTTAGCAATATCTAGGACGTGTACTATTAACGTCCTATCTAGGTCTCTTACAATAAAAATATATTGACATATGTATTTTGAGGTGAGAAAAACAATCTAATATTCTCTCTCTCGTAAAATGTCACATAGATTATGGACGTATTTATCATTCAAGTTATAGATATATATATATTCTCAAGGTAGTTAACAATATTTTTTCACAACGTATTTAGTCCAATTGAATCCTTTTTTTTTTGTTTCAAATCAAATTGCACATTCCGTATCATTAAGAATAAAGATGACAATTGTCCCAATCAGTTGTCTATATTAGACAAAAATGTCTTCTATGTGTGTTTTGTATTTTTTTGCTTGTTTTCGTAAAGACTAAATTAACTTTTATTTTAACTACTATTTTGTGTTGATTTAAAAGTAAAACGTATATGAAATTCTATAATAAATAAAAAGCACACACACATATCTATAAAAAAAATACAACGGTAAAAAAAAATATCTGAAAGAATATTCCAAAATACTTTCGCATCAATTATTTTTCTTAAACAAAAATGTTGTTTTCCACACAATATTTGTTATTTTTAAGCAATTTTAGAAGTATATTTTTCACTAAGGAAGTAATTCATGGAATTCAGTACCGAATTGTAATTCAAGATTTCAATAAGGTTTTTGTTAAGACTACTAATTAATAGAATTCAACAGTTATACTTCTAAAAAGTAATTGCTTAGAATGATTTTAATTTTAATTATGTTTAATTTTATTTGATTATACAAAAAATATCTTTGACAGATCTTTTTTGATGATAAAAGAATTTTGAAATTATGGCCAAGGAAAATGTTTTAGTAAAAATATCACATATCAAATTATATTAAAGGAAAATATAAGTAAGCAAACGTAAAATAACTTGTAATATAAATCGCAAAAAAATTTCAACACAAAAGTTTTTGTAACATAAAATAATTGTTCAAGATTTTCAAAAAAGTTGTTGCTATTTTACCTTAAGCAATTATTTTAGTTTTCAAGTATAAAAGTCCGATTTCGTTACTTTGAAAAATGTTTATGAAATGTCAAAAGCTGCTTTGATTCATCATCATTTGGAATGCTTAAAATCCATCAAATTATATTTGTGAAGATTCAACACCAACAATTAAAATTCCTATTTTTTAATTAGAAAAATTTTATATCTTACTTACTTTTAACCAATGATACATTCTGATTTTCTTCGATATTTATCTCACAACTCAAAGCACCATAATAAAAAAAATTATATCACAGTCTCTTACACAAAAGTGAGAATAACTCATTTTGGAAATTTTAAACTCAAATACTTGAAATTTTCAAAATATTGGCGAATTATATTACAAAGAGAAGGTTACAGAGTTTATCTGAAGACTCTCTTTAGGATAACTTTCAAATAAAGTATGTTTCACTGAAGATTGCAGTGATAGAGAGAGAGGCGCCAATGGAACGAAATCCAAGTACACTTGCTTGGGATTTATAGAGGCTTTTAATTGAATTGAGAGAAACGAGGAAGTTGAAAAGAGAGAAATGGTTATAAAAATAGAGAGAGAGACAGTTTAATGTAACTGAAAATAAAAGCTATTTCGAAATGAGAGGGAGCAGACGGGAAATATATAAAAGATACGCAAAAAGTTACACAAAATGAAGATAAAATAAATCCATTCCGAAAAGAAGTCAAAATATAGGCACTAAAAGGAAAAGATAATATACTCTTTTGAGAGTGAAAAAGAAATTTCAAAGGAACTTTTTTCAAGATTAACAGCTTTGGATCAATTCACATGTTTCCTGAAGATAATGTTAGCTTCAAGTTCATTCAAAGAAAGAGCTCTTCTTTCACTTTAAAAAAAGTTTTATAGGAAAAAAAATATCTCAATTTTTTTTTTTTTATTCAACCTTTATTTTCGTCCATTCCATCTCTGGATTTCTCTCGCTGTTTCCATACAGGTTTTTCTCTAAACTTGTTGATTAGGATTAAAAAATAGTTTTTTTATAACTTTTCGATAACTATGCAGTCAGACGCCCAATTTAACGGATTTCTTGGGACAGACCACTTTATTCGTTAATTCGGAGTTATTCGTAATATCAAGGCTAAGAAAAATACAAATTTTTTCAACATGTTTTGGAAATTCTATAAGGAATTACACACAAAAAATATCCATGGTTAGAAATTACATACTTTTTATTTAGCGGCTAAAATACTATTAGAGAATTAATATGCTTTAGAGTTAATTTCAAATTTTAAAATACTGACTAAAATAGATGTTTGAAAATGTTTTTGATTTCTTACTCGAAAGAGTTAATTTTCGAATTTATGCAAAGAAAATATTGCGTCACTGCTGAACACATGAGGTGTGTGGTTTTCTCAAACATTCCAACACATTACAGTTTGGGTAGGAATTTCATTATCAATTTCTCTGCCACGCATTTTCAAAAATAGTATTTTCTGCAAAACCGTCCTTGTATAATAAACCCTAAAATATCAACTGAGTTGTGGAGTGAGATGAGATCAGAAAAAAATTTCTTGTTTGATTCTACATTCGTGACTCATCTGCATCTGGAAAGTCTAACAATGCCCGTCAAAATTGGCTGTTCACAACAACTCTTTTTTTCTCTTCTCGACAAAAAGGATATATCATTTGAAAAGAAATCCAATTTTTTCGGATCCAAACTAATAAAAAAATTTGTTTGCCTGCTGAAATAATTCGTTAATTTGAAGTTTATTATTCGTTAAATAGGGGTTAAAGCCTTCATTTTAATTGGGGGAAAAGAAAATATATCTAGAGTATTATAAAACGGTATAGTTTTGCAATAAAAACATCTTAAATATGCTAGTTACTAAAATGCCCTTTTTGTTGGAATTTTTTTTCCAGTCGAGTCAAGTGGTCGTTATGTAATCATACATAACATCGTAAGCGAATGCCTTCAATCGGAGGTTATCATCCGTATGGACTGGCCAGCCTTCTCACCGGATTTGAATAAAGTAGAACATGTGTGGGACATACTTGACTGGCATGTTGCTGCCCATCAACCACCTCCTACATGTCTACCGGAACTTCGGAGAGAATTGTTTGATGAGTGGTGTAAAATTCCCCAAGATCAGATCGATAATTTGATACTCAGCATGCCTAGGCGTTGTACGGACTGTATTGCATCGTCTGGAAGACGTACTACGTACTAACCAACATATCAAACATGTAATATTGGTTTTGCAAATAGGTTTTTTTCCATTTGTAATTTGCTCCAGGGAGCAAAAAAAAAAAAAAAAAAAAAAAAAAAAAAAAATCACAACTTTTATTAATAATATCAAACATATAGCATCTTTTTTGCTCTTTACCTTTTGTTTAATACAAAGGCTTTACAAATAAGTCACATTTTTTTTTGCTTCTGACTATTTCTTTGCCTGAATTTGTATTATCCTTAATTTATGGACATGAGTGTATGTATTAGTCTCACTAAATTGATTAATCAATAAAGAATAAAAATAGGCATTTCTACACGATTTTGAATTCCAATTTAATAGAATTAATTTTTTTCCCAAGTATAACTTTTATGAAACATTTCTTTTTCAATAAGTTCTTTTTAAAAATAAGTAATTTTTAGAAAAGAACGTTTATATATAACTCTGGTAAATAATTTAACCAAGAGAGAGTTTCTTCTTAAAGTACATTTAAAATCTTATTAAGAGATTAGTCAATGAAAGTGGGATATTTTTAACTAAGGAAATGTTTGATATTATATTAAGATGTATATCTATGAAAAAAGCTTTTTTTTTTAAGGAGTAAATATTTTTCAGTAAAATATTAAGGTCAAGTGTACAAAAATCGATAGGTTTCACAAGATGTATTTCAAACTATATTAAAAGGTCATCCATCCGTCGGTTATTAGCTCCACAGAAGTAAGTGATCCAAATGTACAAGACAGTAAATTTACATTTTAACGAGATAACCATTCCTCTAAAAGTAAATAATGAAGAAATTTTACGATGACTTAAATCATTATAAAAGAAAATATTTCATAAATAGTTTAATAAATATATATATGTGTAAGTTTATAATTTAATATAAAGTTTAAAAATTCTGCTTCCAAAAACTGTATTTCATAGAGTGAATATTAACGTCGCACTGTTCAGCTACACGAGGGCTTTTAGCGACGGATCTCGTCATTTCGAACCATGGTTAAGTGACACCTGAGCTGGAACCCCTCTCCACACCACATCTAAGGGAGGATGTTTGAGCTCTCGCCAGATTTAACGTGCATCGCTCCCGTACACGGCGGATCTTCAGTGGTACTGGGCTCGAGCTCATCCCACGCCAGCCACAACTCCGTTACCTTGACCACTAGGCAACTGCGGTCTCCAGTATTTCCTAGAAATAGGATTCATTGTGCACGAGACGAATTTCATATACTTCAGTAGAAGAAATTTTCAAACGCAATGTCTTATATTTTAAATTTACATAATATGTTCAGATACATTTTAATGTTAGATATTTTAAAATAAAGACGAAAGCAATCCCAATTTCTTATGTCGCGGTGTATTTATACTTATTTAAAGCAGATGTTTTATTTCTAATTTTAACAATAAAAGAAATATTAGTATTATGATTACTTGTACATAAATAGAACTGTAGAAAAAAAAATCCTTCACTATATATGTCTAAGAAATTTTAAAACATTAACTGTGTAAGATAAATATTATTTTTCTAAAAACTTACAATTTATAATAAATAATATTCAAAAAACCAAAAATTGGTAAATTAGTACTTGACATGTCAGTTTATTATATGTTAAATCAATTTATACACTCATTGTCATAAAAATTTGCTCACCAAGAAGATTTGTCAGAATAAAAATAATTTTATATACGTAAGTATAACGTCGATGGAAGTAAGTAATTACAAAATCCAAGTCAAATCATCATTTAATGAAGAAAAAATTGCAGACGAATGGAGGTTTTATTATCCCGTTGAGCCTTTAGTATGAATGCTTGTAAGATACGGTCGGGTACACAATTTCTGCGACATCTTGTTCCATAGTTGCCGTAAGCATGACTTTCAATTCAACGCAACTCGCAGGCTGTCGAGTGAGTGTAGGGTTTTATGGCGCAAGAGCCAATTTTAGCTATGCTGCGCCAAACACTAGTTAAAAAAAATTCAAAATGTTTTATAAAATATTTAAAAATAATGACAATACTGTTTTAAAAAGTCAAAATTTCAAATCACATCAAATCGTTTTCAAGTAAATTAAAGAAAAAATTTGGGGGGTGGGGATTCCCCCACCAAGTCAGACTATATCTTAAAATAAAAACATAGAAAAAGACGAATGGAACACGTTAGTTTAAAACAAAGTTAGACAATACAAGTTAACAAAAATTAGCTTTTATTTTTCCTGAATCGGGTTGGAGTTAACGCGCGTAAATAATTGTCAGGATTGTTTATAAAACTTTTTTTATGGCGAATTTATCCGTAGGATCTGGTTCAAGTTCCTCCTCCACGTCATACATAAGCATGTCTTCGTCATCAGTAGTATATTCCGTAAGTGCTGACTTTCTGGGTTTATGTGGAGCCATTTTTATTTCAATTTCTGGTTTCTGTACTTTTGGGTGCTTTCTTCTATTTTTTTAGTTCTGTTTAACATTCTGTGGGATTTTAGATGTATTAGAAGTTTCTCTATTGTTATTAGAAGTGGTGAGAGCAGTATCTATTACAGAAATAGGGGGTTGAGATTCTGATGATGATGTAACCGTGACAGAAGATGTAGATGGTAAGAGTTGTGCCTGAGTTGATGTAGATGATTTGGTAACTGTAGGAATTTTAGAAGGCATTGTTGTTTTCGGAACAGAGGCTAAAGGTTGTAGAAGTTTTAAAGGTGGACATACTATTTTTGTAATATTTCTATCTGAGTTGTCGTTGCAGTTGATGTTTTTGCAACCTGAGTGTATGTTTGAGATATTTGTGTGACTATTAATTTTCGGGCTTCAGAGGATATGAGATATTTTTATTTGTTTTAATTTCTTGGATTTGTTTTTCAGTTTTCCACTTGGGGCAGAGTTTGGAATCAGCGGAATGGGGTTGCGAGCAATTAATACATTTAGGCTCTAGAATGCAATCTGTGGAAGCATGTCCAACAGATGCACATCTAGAGCAAGTAAGTGGACCGCGGCAGGAAGTTTGTGAGTGTCCGAACCTCTGGCACTTAAAACAGCGCAGAGGATTCGGAATATATGGGCGTATTTTGCAATTCAGGTATCCGGCTTTAATTGTTGTGGGCAATTTAGGAGTATTGAAAGTTAATATTAAATGTTTTGTCGGAATAACTGTTGAATCTATTTTTATTGTTATTCTTCTGACCTGAATAACAGCCTGACCAGAAAATCCATCAAGGATTTCCGCATCAAGGGTTGTCAACAGATCAGGTTCGGAAATGACACCACGGCAAGTGTTTAGTGATTTATGAGGAGATATAGATACTGGTGAATCAAGAAAAGTTTTCACGAGAAGAAAAGATTTTGTTTGTAGGGCAGATATAGTTTCGATAAGAAGATCCCCTGAAAGTAAACGTTTCACAGATTTCGGTTCACCTCCTATTGCAATCAGAGCTTTTTGAATGGCAAATGGCGATTTCAGGGACATGACATTGTTAGGTAAGGATAAAAGTAAAAATTGTGCATGTGTAGCAGTTTCGTCTATGTTAATTTTGGGTAGATTAAGGCCTTTACCCGGGCACAGCTGCATTTGATCCATAAGTACGCGTACACAACTTCGTCCTGACGTGCCTCCACCCACCACGGAGTCCAACAAGGGAGGCAGTGTGCCGGTCATCTGGCAAAAAACCAGGCACGGCGCTTACCCAGAGTACACCCAGAATATAGTGATACAGTCCAGGGTGAGGATCCAACGGGTAAACCCGACACCCCTTATCTTCAGCACTAACCCTACAGCAGTGTCTCTTCGGGGACACCGAAGAGAGGTACTACCAGCCGATTGACAGGAGCAGGCTCACTCCTGCCACCCGTCTACAGCGAAGCGTGGGCCAAAGGTATTCCCAGGACACCATTTTCCTCCTTACAGGACGCCGCACACGGTAAACATGCGGGTTGGCTAACCAACGGTGTTAGTCGAAAACAAATAAAGCAACATAATCAAAGTATTTAAAGAAATATACGAAAAAGAAACTAATATGAAACCATAATATGTTAGTAGTAAAACGTAAGTTTTTTCACTAGAAAAAACAAAATTTGAACAAAGTTCATTTTGTAGTATAGGTCTGTGGTCTAGACGGGAAAAAAAAGGAGAAATGGGATGACAAGAGGGTCGAAAATAGAGAAGGATCACTAGGGTACCCCGGGTTCGTGAAGCCCGTGTTTACCAAAGACAGTAAACCCCTTGGGAAAAGGAAAGGATCACTAGGGTACCTCGGGATTGTGACACCCGTACTCACCTAAAGAAGGTGAGCCCCCCTGAGGGGCGCAGGCTGTCGAACTTGCCATCCTAAATGATCCCAGATATGCTCGATTGGTGACAAATCCGGGAAGTGTGTAAAGGGGGTGGAGACTGTTCTGTGAAACCCTTGGTGTGTGGGGGAGAGCATTATCCTGTTGAAAAATGTGGTTCCTGGAAGCCCTGCAATGACACGCAACAGATGTGGCTAAATAATGTCACGAACGTACCTCTGGACTGTCCTGGTGCCGGGGATCATCAATATTAAGGATGACCGGTGGTCTTATACGATGACACCCTATACCAGGGATGGTGAACCAGTGGCACGCGTGCCACTGATGGCCCGCGACACAATATTTTGGGCACGTCACTAATCACAACGGTTTGCATTTTTTTCAAAATAACAATGTTTACTATGAAGTATTATGAAGAAACGCGAGTGTGATCGGTGGCGGGGCTGCGGGTAACACACTTGTTTGTTATTGTCTCTTGCCTTAGTTACATAGTGATCTACAATTGCTTATGACGCAAAGTTTATCATAGTTGATTTCATTGACACAACTGTATTTTAAAGTTTATTTGTGTTCCATTTACGATTTTTAACTGTTATTTAACATGGTTAGTTAAGCCAAAGCACAAAAAGGGCAGGATAGTAAGAGTAACACATAATGAGGAACCGAGAAATATGGCATTGCTAGTAAAGGTGAGAAAGCGGTGTGTGTTTTATGCACTGGAACAGTGGCACGCAGAAACATCGTCTGTAAAAGGGCATTCTGAATCAAATCATAAATCCTCTTGTCCAAAAAAGGAACCACAGCAAAAAGAATTAATCACTTAAAAACCATCTGGCAGATGACTCCAATTCAGCATGCATTCTACTAAAAGTAACATTTTACAATCCTAATAGAAGTTATTTGTCATCCATACAATCTGCAACAGCGGGAGTCACACTGGAGGTGTTATAATTTGAATACACGTATAACTAAAAAATGCAAAAGGTATTTTTTTCGTAGTCAATAGAGTTGAGTGGTTAGTATTTAGTTTTATTATCAATTATTTTTGACGCTACGTCTATACCTCATTCAACACTTCTTTAAAAAAAATGACACGTTGATCTCTAACGGTTTGCCACCCCTGCCCTATACCTGTTAAGGGAGCGGTGTGCTACTGTACAGTGAAGACAGAGTTGAAACGTTCCCCAAGTGGACTTCACATAAGTACACGATTGTTATTTCTGCCCAAATTGAATCTGTCGCTGAAGACTAACCCTCTCGATTTTTCACATTAGATCGATGCTAAGGGTCGAACAAAGGACACAACGGGGGGGAGTGTTTTATTTGCGTCTCACTGTAAAGCAACAAGAGGACTATTGGTGTTGAACCTCGGAATTTTAAACCGTAGTCAAATGACAAGGATGACACCTGAGCTGGAACCCGCTTCTCCAAACTTCTACAACATGCCAACTTGAGAACGTTAAGCTCGACAGATTTAGTGAATCTACACGGCGGGGTTTCAGTGGCACTTGAACTCGAATTCCCGACCGATTCACCGGCAGAAGGATAATTTACTTAATATATTTCTTCTCTAAATGCACAACAAAATGTAATATTTACGAAAAATGGTAATAAAAGAATGATGATTGAAGCAAAAGAAGCACTCGATTCACAGAACTTGATATTCACTTGCACGCGTTTTAGATAATTTCATATTTGAAAGGACTTAAATGTTTATATATATATCAATCTAAAAATAATTTCCCCTCCTTTGTGATGTAATTAATTCCTTTATACTATACTCCTTCTTTGAATTACTTCTTTTTCATATATATATATACTTCAAAGTAAATAAATTCTTCTATGAGAAAATAAGTATTCTAAATTTAAAAGAAAGGAAAAATGAATATTATAAAATTTAATTATTTTAGTAACAAAAGTTGTGTCATAAATTTAGGAAGCATATTATTGCATATTAGGAAACAGTTAAAAAGTCAATTACAGAAAACAAAATCATTTTTATTATTTGTTTTCAGGAACAGAAAAAAATGTTGCTTAGTGTTTCGGGAAACGTTCACCTCCAATTTTTATTTCTCGAGTAATTTTTAAAAAAATTTATCTTCCTACAAAGTTATTTTGGGTTTGCTATTTAATTGTCAAAAAGATATATTCAGTATGTTTGATAGTATAAATATCTTTTGGAAAAAGAAATAAATATTTCCTATAGCGAGCATTTCTCGTATAATTCGGCGGATAATGTAGAATTAAACTAATGAAAGTAATAAATATTTGATTAAAAACACATCAGAAATTTTGTTTGAATGCATTAATCGAAAATGAAAAAGTATGGTATCTTATTAATAATTTACTAAGGCATTTTTCTAGTACTAATAATAATGATCTTAAAGCCTATAAATCTGAATGATATCAATAAACGGCCCTGCAATATCCCAACAAAATCATAATTTTTTAGATATTCAGAAACATGGATTGTTTGCAATAAGACACCCAATCAATGGCGTCCATCGATCAATTCTTATCAACATCTATGTATTGCTCCAAGATATTATCATCGATATAATTTATCATAATCCATCTTAAAAAGACAAGCATGGCTCTTGACTGAGAGAGAGAGAATTCGATAAGAACATATATATTCAGAATGTAGTTTGAAGTGAACAAAAACATGATCTATTTTCACAAATAGGGTTCTCTCTTGAAAGCCTGATATCTAGTAGTTTGGGTAATTTATGATATCCCATTTGAAAAAAGAAATATTTCAGGTAATTTATGCGAAACTAATGAAAACATGACGTATAAACTAATATTTTCTGCCGTCTTCTGATGAGTTTTAGAGAAATGTAGGTTCGAAATGTCAGACGATTTGATTAAGGGTGTCAAATGATGGATGGAGATGGTAGTTTTAGAATAACAATTAATAAAATCTTCAATTTATATATAGTGAAATAGCAAATTATTTATTCCAACTTAATATGAAAAAAATTTAAAAAATAAACATCTGTCAGTGATGTTTTTCTTATGACCAATTCTAATGCAAATGAAGTTAGAGAAAAAAGGATGATACTATACTTTCAAAATGTAGAACACTTAATTTATGAAATCACCATTCACGCAGCATCTAATAAGCGGTTTGGAAAGGATAAAATCCATACAGAAAAAATACTCTCCTTAATTACAGTAATGGGGTTTTAGATAAAGTGTGTGTGTATCACAAATATAGAGCTGTGATTCATACGTAAAATATAGAACTGGGTTTTATAATTAATACTTAATCTCTCAAAATTTACTACTCTTCTGTAAAAATAATAATTTTACAATGTTAAAATATACATCAAATTACATGTTAATAATATATATAAAAATACTACTTACACACATTAAAGCAGATATTCACGCGTTTTCTCTTAAACTAAACGCCGACGTTTCTTTAATATATAGTTTCATTTGGAAAACTTGTCTTGCTTAGGAATCATGACATATCCGTGAGTGAAAGTAATACTGACGCACTACCACTATTACTATAACATTAACGTACTAGCGCAAGAATAATAGCACTATAAGGCTGCACGAGGGCTAATGGCGAAGGGCACGTGTGACATCTATGGTTACAGCGTCCATTGGTAAGGCTATATCTGCAGCTACTGTACGCCGAAGATTACATATGAATGGACTGTATACCCGGGTTCCTCGAGTTTTTGTTC
>BMAV01011069.1:230944-254376 GCA_019973955.1 Trichonephila inaurata madagascariensis
TTACAAAAATTTAATATTGTTTTCATTTCTGTATATAATTATTGATTTTGTTTTATGTATAAATATATATGCTACTTTACTGCTAAATTTTGTGTCAATCAAAGCAGTATTTGTTCATTTTTTTGCATTTTACATCTTCGTGCTTAACTTTTGGAAGTGAGTCTACATGGTGGAATACTAATTTTCTGTAATGAGCAGTTCATTAACAAAAGCAAAAATCTGTTCAACTGAAAAGAAATGTCACAAAAAAAAAAAAAAAAAAAAAAACAAAAAAAAAAAACAACTTAGTACTTATATTAAATAATGATTGTGAATTTCTTATTAATAATGTATTCATCAGAGAACTTTGCGGGAATGTTATAGTAGATTATTAGTTGGTTATACTTCATTGAGGAAAGGAATAAAATTTTTACAAAATCTTCTGTTAGGTTTGAAGTTCTTGGAATAATGCTGTTTGTGAGTGAGCTACACTGCTGGCCATTGAAACTGCAACACAACGAAAGAGAAATGGCTCAAACATTAAAGTTGTCTGAAAGAAAAGATAGGAGATATGCACATGATCAGCATTTAAGCGCAATCGAACTACACTGGAAGGAGAAGCAACTTCTCAAACCCTGTATATAAGGAAGGTTACGCAGCGGATTTCTCATTCGGAAATCGCATTTGAATGTTTCCGAGAAGAGAGGGAGTTATGCCCCCTATGAAAGATAGAGATAGTAGCACGCGCGTGTCGGAATTCGATAGCGGCAGGATAGTGGCCTATCGAAAACGCGGTTTTTCGTTCCACAGTATAGCTACTCTCATTGGTCGGAATATCCAACGACTGTTAATTAATGGGTTCAGGAGGCTCCTACTGAGCACTAATCAGGATTTCAATGGCCTCCTTTCACTAACACCGGAGATGATAGATATGCTGTCAGATCAACCATACAGGATCCTACAGCCACATCACGAGCCTAGAATCAGAATGAGGTCTTGTTTTCAACACAAGTATCTGCATGCTCAGTGCGACAACTTCTGGAGCAGTACGGGCTGCTCACACGACGATCATTTTAGCGGCTTCCCTTGACGGCATTACAACATAAAAATGCACGGCGACAGTGGTGCGCCCAAAAACAAAACTGAATACAGCACCCTGTCGTCTTTTCACAAATAAGTCCCGGTTAAATCCGTAGTATCCCGGTAGTATCCGTATCTGGAGGCACCAAGGAGAACGCACGTGGTCTGGCTGGCATTCAATTTCGTAATATGACTTCTGTACCTGGTGTGATGATATAGGCAGCCAATGGATACACGACACGAATACTTCTTGTTCGTGTCGTCGGTAACCTGGACAGTCAGCGTTGCATTTCTCAGATCTTGAGGCTAGTGACTAAGCCCTATTTTCGAAGCCTCGTGGTCGTCATTTTTCAACAAGATAATGCAGTTCTGCATGTTTTCCGTCGCTTTTGACCAACCACGACACAGCGGGCGCTCGATGGTTGTTGTGGCCGGTACGTTCTCCAGATTTCTCAATCTTTGAAAACATCTGCCTATGGATTGCTCAGAGACTGAGCTTCTACCGCTCTCCAGCCAGAAAGTTTGATTTTCTGTGGCATAGAATTGAAGAAACATGGAATAACTTGTTCGTATCTGTCATTTAAGTCCTATTGGACGATGTCTAACCGGGTTAAAGCCGTTTCAGCTGCCAGAGGCGGAAACTGTGTGGGCTAGTTTTGGATTCTGTATACCACCCAATTGCCTACAAATTTATAATCATGTTTTCTTCCTAATATGCTGCATACGCGCAATAAGTAAAGTTTGTTATTTGCTTTATTTTCTGTTGTTGAAATTTTTATGGCTAGCAGTGTATTTATGGTTAGTTGGCAATAGTTTATCTAAGTGAACATGCAAGCTCTGAATAAACATCTCAAACTTGTAATCAAATGATTTGTCACCATATTAATAGTGTTTCTTCCAAATTTGGGGGGATAAAAATTTACTTTGATATCTCTTCATCAAGGAATAATTTTTTCTGAAATCATTATTAAAAAAATCGCAGTCAATAATTCCTGGAAACTTTATAATGTCCTTGTCAGTTTTTTATGAATTGAATGAAAGCTAAAATTGTAACTCCTCCTCCCCCATCATCTAGTGAATTATAAACTCAGACTTAAACATCAAAAAAAATTGGTTGGCTGCTGAAAAATACGAACTCTATTTTTTTCCCCTTGGTTTATATACGAGTTAACCCTTTCATGGGCCATTTATTTATCTTTTGAATTTCTTGCAAATTTCTGTTTCTTTAACAACTAAACAATAGAATTTAAGGAAATATATTTTATTTTGCCGAATTTTTCGAAGAATACTTCCCACGGAACCCTTCACCGTCATAAAGAAAATTCAATTGTGAATGATGATTATTTGCCATGAAAAGATGAGAAGCCTGTTGCAATTCCCAAGGTGACATCACGTTCTACACACATGTAGCAGGTCCTCTTTTCTTGTCCCTTTCTGCTACATTTTCTACTTCGTCTATATTTGGAAAGCATCATTGGCATAAGATTTCCCACACTTTCTAAGCCCACATCATTCAGAACCACACACTTCTTTGCTTGGAAGATAGCAGGACGTCCTTTCCTTTTCTCGAGGAATATCCGTCTATTAACTGACGAGCTAATGCTGTATGGAATGATAGATGGTCTAAGCTTCTGTTTCTTTTGTTCACTTGCCACAGTATAAAACTATTTATGATGGCAAGGTCAATAAGAAAATTAAAGATACGATGCCCCAATTTTACAGATTTTCTTCTTATTTGGTATGCTTCTTTTCTTCGAGCGAAGCGATTAACTCTCCCACGACATCGTTATATACAGCGACAGCATTGAATAAGGTACTTATTCTTTACTACCATCTTCTTTTATCTGATTTACTTATGTCATAATCGCTGTATTATGCGCAGTAGCCCAAAACGGAAGCGAGAATTAGTCATCCCATCGTTGTAAAAGCGAGGCCAATATATTATAGTGATTTTTGCTCTTCCCACAGGCGTATTTTAAAAGATCACGTCGATGGGAAGTAATCTTCCCAAGGCCCACGATCATTAATTTATCATTTTTTAAATTTGATATAATAGATAGATATTTCCATAAACTCTATGGTTAAGGTCGTGCTGGAAACTTTCGAGCTCTGTTTCAATAAAAAATCGTCGTGCGTACTAATGAAGGATGTTGTTCGTTAAGTTTAATTGGGTCTCACGATCTTAACGTGATTTAGTTAGGAAAGTGAGGTATTAGCTAAATACACTCATGGACAAAAAAAATTAGCGCATCAAGAAATAACTGCGGGATCGTAACGAACTTGGCATGAAGGTACATGCCGGGGAGATATGCAAATGATTAGAAATGCAGCGTGAATGCGCATTACGTATAGCCGGTAGAGGGCGTTTAACGTCATTCTTCGTGAAGTATAAAACAGGTAACCGAAGCTTGTTTGAGTGTGCTGAATCGTTTACAAAGAAAATCTGAAGTAGACATGCCATTACACCGTTTTCGAAGACAACATGAGCAGCTTTCGCAGATTGAGAGTTGGAGAATCATCGGCATGATGGAAGCTGGGTGTTCAGCTAGGCAAGTAGCTCGTCAGTTAGGCCACTCCGATTGTGTTGTGAGGAAATGTTGGGACCAATGGATCCGAGAGATGTCATTTACATGAAGACCAGGCCCAGGACGCCCTCAACAGACCAGTCATCGAGAAGACCGCCACATCGTAAGAAATGCACGCGTACAGCCAACTGCTTCATCGGCCGCCATCCAGGTACAGGTAGCACCTTTACTAGGGGCCCTGTGTCTTCTCGAACCATACAAAGGCACCTGGCTGAAAGACATTTGGGATCGAGGCGTCTATTACGTGTGCTACCCTTGACGCCTCCGTTTATAGTGTTGCCGCGCCCCTACATTAATGGTCACCCCTAGTATTGATCCATGGCACCATGCCAGCCCAGCGGTATGTCCACGACTTCCTGCAACCACATGTGTTGTCATTCATGCAACGGAACCCAGGAGCCATTTTTCAACAAGACCATGCTCGGCCTCACACGGCAAGGGTGTCATAAGACTGTATCTGTACTGTTACTACCCTTCCTGGGCCTACCCGATTCCCATTTTTATCTCCAATCGAGCATATCTGGAATCATTTTGGACGGTGAGTTGGGCATTCCACGGGTTTGAACGAGCTAGAGGCAAGGTTACAGAAAATATGGAACAAAATGTCTCAAGACATCATACAGAACTTGTTTGCCTCAAACCCCGATCGTATCGCATCGTGCATTTGCGCTACAGGTGGTTGAAAAGGATATTAACCCTCCAAGCGGTCTGCACGTAAAATTCCGCCATTCCAGAGATGCTTTTTCTGCCTTCAAGCAAGATTACCAAAAGCGGCCGAGCCGCATTCTTAAAAATACGGCTCAACCGCTTTTGAGAACCCCATCTGAAAGCAAAAAAAATATGTGCGGTGCATTTTTGAAGCATCTCCAGAATGGCAAGACTAAGTGCAGACCGCTTAGAGGGTTAACTCCTCCGTTCTTTTGCCTTTTTCTCTGAAATAAATGATCCGTTTTCTTTGATTTTCTAATCCTTTACTTTCAAAGTATTCATTACGTATGTAAAATTTCGTTTCATTTTGACGACTCCTTGTTGTTGCTCTAATCTTTTTGTCTAGGAGTGTTTCCCTCTTTGCTCGACAGAGATGAAAAATTACGAAATCAAACACCAATAGCATTCCACAGTAACTAGAGAGGAATATTTAATGGAGCCATTCAAAAAGTGGATTTATATCTGTTCAGACACAAACAAAAATTACGTTTTTGCAAATACTAAATCCGCGATTATGTTACTTTTAATATTTAAAATAATATTATTCATCATTTAAACTAAGTTTTATCAATTAAAAAAAAGTCAAAGTATACCTCCCTAAGTACTTGGTTGTTTCCTAAGCACTTTTCAATTTAAACAAAATTAGCTCAACATGTTGTTTATGTGTACATAAAGGAAGAGAGAAGTTTATTCTTTGATTTTATTCTTAATGAGGACATCCAAATCGAAAATAACTGAAAGTACAATAACACAAATTATGAATGAAAGGCAGGCAAACAATTCATTTTTGCTTGCTAGGTAAAAGAAAGATTGTGAACTCGAGATAGCAACACTCAAAAATTGTGTGTTTTTTCTTATTTTTATATGAATCATTAATTTATTAAAAGTTTTCCTAACTTACTGCATTATAAACTACATCGCTCATTCTTTTTGGTTTAATATTGACCGTAGTATAATTCGGAAAGCTCTTTGGCGTTAAAGAGTATAAAATATTTTTGCACCTCTTCTTCTTTGAAACCCATTTTGTGAGGTGCAAAATATAAGAAAAAATACTTATTCATTCATTATGGAGTTTTTACTAACTCGGGAACTTTGTAATGGAAGAAAATAGTTTGGGAAGAATGGCAATATACAATTTGCTAATCATGTAACAGATAATACCTCCAAAATATAGATGAAAGTGATTCTATATGTCTTTTATAACATTCCCATAGGATTCTTTTCACTTTCTCCAACCCTTCGGATCACTGACGGGAGCGCATTGTAGAATGCCTTAAGAGGTCATTGTAGGTGCTGAAGCAAATCTGGAAGCGAGTCTGATAGTTAGTCTCTTGGTGTGTCGCGTCTTCAAAAGAGATGAAGAATCTTTTCTGTTTGGAGATTACCATTCAGCCATTGGAGAGAACTATGGGAACTATGCTGGCCACTTTACTGCATACTGGACAAAGGGAGGTCAAAGGTTGACTTGCCCTCGAACTTAAGCTTCGGTATTGTCCTGCCACGGTATTTTCCCATGGGAAACCAAGTGACCGTTGGGAAATCATTAATTCCTTAACAAAAAGTCGTCCTTTGGAGGAGACCACCCATTGCATGGAAAAAAAACCTAAAACACGTCATTGCCTTTTGGGACTACAGAAAAATAGGAATATGCTTTCTTCTCTAAGAATATTTTTTATTTTCTACAACAATATTTTTCATGAAAATGGGAAAAGAGAAGGAAAGCTCAGAAATATTACATTGTTTATTCATATCTAATGAGGGACTGAAAAGAGTATTTTTACAAAGTACTACAGAATCCTTATTGCACTTTAAACACAATAAAATACTTTGAACGTAATACGTACACTCCAATAGACAGAAATAATAATAAAATAAACCGGAGAATCAGTGACAAAAACGAAACGCATAATTTGATGGCTTTTAATTATATGTTTTCCAATGTAATTACTATTTTTACTTGAGACGACTCTAAAAAGTGTTATCGACGTTTATCAATCCTTGCTCCTTCTGGATATTATAGATTAACTGATTCTCTTTATTTGATTTAGTGTATCGTGATAAAAACCATCTACTTAATAAAATTCTTTGAAATAAGGAGATGTTGTGAAAGAAAGTCATGCGAGTATAGACTCAAGTTGTTTTTTTATTGATTGTATCCTGTCGTGAAGAAAAATCAATACACTCTTCGCAACACCGTTGTTAATATTTAACTCAAATAAGAGCTCCTTAAAAGTGGAGATGGACCTCTAGTTACTTGATAATGATACAATTTTTACCTCATTCAATGAGATTGAAATTGCATGTTCTTTCATGTATTTAATCAATGAAAGAGATTTGTTAGTATTCTATTTGCTTTTGAGAGCTATGAGTTTTTCCACCACTGAAATAAAATATGTGTTTGGTTTTAAACTCATCAGAAGAAAACGATTTGAATCAAACATAAAATAAATTAATTGAAGAAGAATTAAAAAAGGTTTATTATAAAAATTTTTTTAATAAATTTCTTCTCAATTGAACGCTATTGAATAGATTAAAAAGTATCATAGTATAGTCACAAAACAATAAGAGATCATCTCCTTTAAAAAGTAACTTTGATTTCCATGATATTGTATAATTTACAGCTATTCAGTGTTGGCCATTTTTAATTTCTGTTTTTTTAACTACATTAATAATAGTTTAATAATTTTAAAAATATTTTTAGCTTCTCAAATGTACATTTTTTAAGGTATCATTTGAGTTTCAATATAGTAAATAAACATTTTAAGCACATATCTAAAAGTTGCAGTTTTTTAGACCAGGAGTCAGCAATCCCTTAGCTGTGGTGAGCCAAACAGTAGGACATTTTGAAACAATTCGATTCCTACGAAAATGCACGCAAAGTTAGAGAATATAGGTCACAATAAAATATAGATATTTACAGTATTATTATATATTAATTTTGCATCATTTAAAGATATTTCTTAACATAAAAATAAACAGCATAAAATACAACTATTTCTTCAACAAAAATTAAAAAATAATAATAAAATTATACACATATATTATGTATTTTTTTTTAAAAAAAGTTTATTAAAATAAGAAATATGAGTATTTCCATTTATTACAGTTACATAAAAAATTTAAAGCGAACCTAGAACTTGCACCGCTCTACTGTCCTATCGCTAAATCGAGAATATAATTTGACTTTTATTTTGATACTATTCTGAGCCGCGCGCGTAAAACAACTTCTTTACGAACACGAAATATTATTCATATGAGGAAACATTTTTTTTTACTTATATATATAGAACCAGAAACAGAAAGCACAGTTTATGCAATTTTCTGTCTCCAAACAATTAAATATCTGCAGCAATGACATACAGTATACAAAATAGCAGTAAATTTATCTTTTGAGTTATTTTTCAAATTTCTTCGTAATTCCGTAAAAGTCCAGAATTCTGAAGATGTTCGTCAGATAAAGTCTATTATAAATTTATCAACTTCCATTCACTTAAAAATTGACAAATTTGTTGAGTAGTGCAGAGTGCCACTGAGAATTGTACCGCTGGCCCCATAGGGCACGCGTGTCATAGGTTGCCGACCCCTGAATTAGACATTCTTTTTATGGTATTTTCTTCGTTATTTGTTTCTTTAAATTTTTCTTACGTACTTTTTAAAAGAAGTTCAACATTGTAAGATAAATTCAAGAAATGAAAATAGCATTTGTGTGAATTTCAATTTAGAAGATATATTTTCATTTCGAAAAATGAATTCAATGTACCCTTTCATTTTCGTTGCAATATGTGTTATGAAACTTAGTGAAAAAAAAGTAATTACTGAAAAATAAATTATATTATTATAAGTTTACATATTTTAGAGAAATATTTTTTAAACATGAAAAGTTAGTTTATTCACATTTATTTTTATAATTCTGCAGTGTTAAATATAAGGATTTAAAAGTAATTGAATTTGAAATGGTGATATTTTTAAGGAAATTTTGGTAAAGAAAATGTTTTACATAGGTACCGCGTTATATTTATGAATGTGTTCACATACGCACACAAACACTCATCATATTAATATCGATAAAATAATTTCATTCGTACGTAATTGTATAGTTACAGTTAAAATTCACGAAATGCATACCAATTGAAATTTGTTTACACATCCATGTTTATTAAAATTAATAACTTAACGGTGAATAAAATTTCAAGCAATTTAATTTACTCATTCGATAAATGCTTAATAAATACAAATATATATAAAAATGCACTACAGTGTCTATGTAATATTTCACGCAGCCATTAAATCAATGCAATTACTAAATGTTCCCTGGAAACAAAGTCTGTGTTCAAAGTACTTTGCCCTGCATCACATTTTCAACAGGAAATTGGGAGCGTATCTCGATCGTGAGTGTCACGGTGAAGAATTCGAGAATTTTATCCAATCCAAGCACAGAATTTTCAAACGCATTATGTTTATACTTTATGGGCAAGATTCGTTTGTTAAATCTTGAAATTTCAATAAGTTCTGCACTGCGAAAAACCGGTATTCTGAACTGAGTACAAAATACTCACTTTTTTTTAAATACGTCACATACTCAAAATAGCTCCGATGCAAACATACTCAAATTTGAGAATAGCCCATTCTTATCTTTGGCAACGACTACGTACTCAAAATTGTAAACATCACATACTCATTTTTGAACCTGTTACTGGATCAAATTTGAGAATATAACAGCAAAATGAGTGCGCAATGTACTCATGTATGAGTTTTTATGGGTCAAATATGAGTATGTATCGTTTTTATTTTATGGTTTGTGTATCCAATACGAATTTTTAACTTACAAATATATATCAAATCAAATTTAAAGGGATCTAAATATGTGATACTTAAGTTGTAAATTTCATTTTTTCCATCTTATATATTTAATCTACATTTTACGAAGCTTTTACCACTTTCCTTCGAAGATCTAAATTCTTTTTGCATTTATTGTGTTACTTGCATATCATCGCAAAAGTGTCAACATTCAAGATAATTCGCCATGTCTCTTACGCGCAGAATTAACAACCATGTACTTCGTTTTATATAATGTCGCGCCAATGTTTTTGAGGTGATACGCAAGTTCCAACAAAAATATAATTTTTGGTTTAAAAATGCAACTGCTATATGTGATCATAAACTGTATTATTTTTGAACTTATACCTCAAATTTTAATCTTTGAAAATAACAAAAAAGATTCGATGCTATAGTTAAACAAATGAGTAAGCAATTTGGCTCATTAAAAGTTATATTTATATTTCTAGAAGCAATATATTGTCTTTAAAATCTAATACAAACAGAAAATTAACTTTTATTTAAAATCAGTCTTTCAATAAGTATCTTGGAAACATTATTCATTAAGAAGTGTCTTGGAAACATTATGATGAATAACAGACTTTTCATATTAAAAATTTCTAAACATAAAAGTAAGAAAGGAATGGTTTCTTAACATATTATGTAACATGAAAAAAAAAACTTAAAATAAGTCTCATTAGGCCCCCCAGGTAAGTATTTTTTTATCAATTGTTTTGTTTAAATCGATTCATACACAACTTTTGCTCTCAATACTTATCAACCGAGCTACTGGGACTCCCTTTTAATCCATCCAGATGGAATTAGAAATGTATTGTAACATATGTTACAAATCAAACTCACTTTTATATTATTAACTGATTTTATACTCATCACCAAAGAAAACAAATATTGTAGTTTTTAAGTTAATATTTTTTTAAATCAAAATATTTAAAAAGTTTAGGCCTTAGAAGAATGTAAAAACAACTAAAACGGTAGAATTTTACATTTACAAAACATTGGAAATTCATAAATTTTTAACCAACTGGAAAGAGTTTTTAGAGAAGTTTTCAGCACTCATTTAGAAGAAAAAATAACATCTATGGACCAGTCGAACCATAATTTAGCCATTTTACTAGTGTACAGCATTTTTTTTAATGATTCACTGTAAACAAGAAAAATAAAACTAACCAAATCATATTTTTGAAATATTTATTCTGGAAATTGTACACATACATATCAGACATTTAAAAAGACAAAAGAATACAAGTGTAATTTTTGAAACAACATGCCACTATAAGTTATTTTTTATTGAATTTTTTTGTAAACACTATCTAAAATGCATATTATCATCAATTCCATCTTTATTTGTACAGCATAGCTTATATTTTTAATTGAT
Source organism: Trichonephila inaurata madagascariensis (assembly GCA_019973955.1). Taxonomy (NCBI): domain Eukaryota; kingdom Metazoa; phylum Arthropoda; class Arachnida; order Araneae; family Nephilidae; genus Trichonephila; species Trichonephila inaurata. The sequence goes on from BMAV01011069.1 coordinate 241,508, forward strand.
ATACATCAAATCACTTTAAATGTGGGAAGTTCTAATGTGTAAAGGAACATGTAATTAAATAGATTTTTTTTTATTTTTATGAAATCAATAGCATAAGTGAAAATGCCTTTCAAACAGTGTTTCAAATAAATTATTTGTTAGGATACATGAATCATCTAAATTATATACTGAAGAATTTATAGATAGCTGGTTCTGAGAGGAATCTTAATTACAATTTGCTGTCAGTGAAAAAAGAATTATTTCTGATAGATTTTCTATCGTGGCCATGCAAATTTGCATTGTAAACATCTGCAATAAAACATACAGCCGTCAAATTATTTAACCTCTCTATAAACTATTTTCATTTTGCTGCCATGTGTATCACATTTCATGATGGCCAAAATAAGCAAATTCTCAATCTAGAATAAGATTTTTAAAAAAAATTATTAGAAAACAAAGACAGAAAGTGCGAATTTGGTAATCCCTTTAGTCCATAAAAATTTTAAGCGGAGTGGCAATATTCTTTTAATAAATGAGAAGATCTTAGTACTCACCAATAATATTTGAAATATCCATTTATGAATAAACAACAGAAAACTAAAACTTTCACTTTTACAATCTAGACAACGGAAAGCATGGAAATGTTTAAGTTTGTGAAAAAAATCTACTTAAAATTGTCTGAAATTAATAAGGATACTGCAGTAAATATAAATCAATAAAAATTCTTTTTAATATCCTAGAATTATAATATCAAACAATATACACAATAAATAAAATAAAATTACAAAAGAATAAAATTAAAAAATAATGGATGGCAACCACAGAACCAAATTTAAATGTATTGGTAACCGTATTGTAATGTTATTGCCCTACTTGACAATTGTCAACAACAACACTTGGTATATAGTATCCCAATATCAAATTAGAACATTAATTTCAATACTCAAAAACTAAAAACAACAAGCTGTCTCCTTTCCCCTCCAACCTGAAATTTATAAAAAAAAGTTATTTAAGGATGGTTTCTGTACCTATCTTGTTTTTCTGCTTTTGTAATTCCATGGAAGAAAACTTGATAATAAAAGTCAACAAATATAATTGAATATGAATAAGTATTATGATACTTTTCTGAGATACAAGTCTGTTTCACTTTTTCCGCACTGAAACAATTGAGGAACAGCTTTAGGAATTAGTTTTCAACGTCACATTATCCAAAAATTAGAAACTTTCTTCATCTATGCTTTAATCTGTTAAAAAAATATTTATGTAAATAGATATATTTTTCCAGCTAATACAGTAGAAATAAAAAAACCAAAATCTTGATCTAAGTGAAAAAATGCAAAACCTATAATTGGAATAAGAATTGCTTGCTTTATTATTATGGTGCTTTCTGTATGTCAGACTGAACAGATTTCTTGCATGTTTCAGCTCATGTGCAACATACCTGCATACAGAAGTTTTTGTACCAAAGCTTTATTAATTTTTGTTACTTACATATTATCGAAACTGTTTTGGCGAAATTATATGAAATAAAGCACTTGGTTGTGTCAAAAAAAAAAAATTAGCACGTACAACATATGGAAAATCAGGGTTGCCAACCTCGCAAATTATTTTGAATGTTGGCATTGTTGCGATAATATGTAAGTACCTAAATTTTCTCTAACCCGTTCAGGACCAGTATATTTTCGCTGTTAAGCCTAACTCCATTTCAACTGCTGTAATAAAATACGCCATAATTTATGGTTTATAATCATTCCAAATCCAGATAACACCAGTATGATCACAGACTCAGAAAGAGGAAAATAAAATCTCGCAACATTCCCTGAAGTGATCACATACATGTAATCATTGTGGGATTCCCCGAAATTACACACAGTGGTAGGCTTCCCAATATCCGAAGCAGTTTATCTGTTTCTTCTTTCCAGAAGTGTTATATGAATGTATTTTTATCGTTTCAAACATTTGTTAACGTTATTGTCAGTATAAATTTATATAATATAATGATTGCTATAGTGACAAATATTATGATTTTTAGTTTTTGTTTGTTTAGTTGTTGTTTGTTTGATAGTAAAAAACACGAAAATAAAGCAACAAGAAAAAAAAAGCAGGCGCAAATTCTGCCAGGAGTCCAAAGGAAAGACAAGGCGTTATGGATGCCTTATCCACTTACCAACAACTTCTTACAGAGCGCAAAAGGAAAACGCAAATTACATTAGATGCCTTCTTAATAAAAAGGCAGAAAATTGGAAATACAGATACTGATTCAGATCATACAGACTGTATGATCTGAAATGCAAACATACGGACTTAGAATTTTATTTATTTTTATATGTACATTCATTTATTATGTTTCTATATTTGAAGGAAATACAATTTTGTTTTATTGTTATAAAACACATAATTAATAAATTTAATGGTAAAATACCTGCTAATTTTCTACCCATCTTCCCCTAATCCCATTATATACATGATGAGGTAACCTTGTTTAACGCTGTTTCATATTACGCTCTACTTTGATTTTCCTTACTGTATCTCATTCATTTTCTTCCAAATAAACAAAACACTGGTTACATTAAATGTGTGTTATAAACCAGAAAATCAATATGTTGTGAATTAAAACGTACTTTGACTGGTCTTGTGTCTTTATTATTATATAAAAAAATATCAGATAATTAAGATTTTTTAGAAATATCACAATATTTTTTAATCAAAACAAAGTATTGTAGCCTTTCTGCAGTGGCATAACGTACACCCCCATATTGCGGGGGGTGGGAGGCACAGGGTCCTTGGGAGCCCAAAGCCTGTCAGCCTTGTAGAATCCAACTTGGGGGCCCAAAAACTTACTTTTCAGGGGGCCTAAATGTTCTCTGTTGCGCCACTGCCTTTCTGTACTATATTATAAGATAAATCGGTACTTACATATTATGGCAGATTTCTTGCTTTTTTCTGCTCAAGTATAACATACCCGCACACAGAAAATTTTATACCAAAGCTGTGTTAATTTTTGGAACTTGCATATTATCGTAACAGTTTGGGCAAGATTATATGAAATGAAGCAAGTATTATGGTCATGAAAGTATAGCCTTTCTTCAGTGGCGTAACATACAGCCTCATATTGCAGTTGGAGGGCCCAAAAGCCTGACATTCGCCAAGTACCTACCCTTTGTAAAATCCAACATGGAGGCCCAAATGTTCCCCGTTATGCCAGTCTTTCTGCACTATGGTTTAAGATAAATCTGTACTTACATATTATGGCAACAACGTTCAAGATAACTCGCCAAGTTGGCAATACCAATTTTGCATGTGGATTATGGGCTGAATTGGCGGTCATGTGTTTCGTTTCATATAATGTTACCAAAAGGCTGTGATGATTTGTAAGTACTGTGATAAATCTAATTTAAACAATGCTGATCAATTATTAATAGGACAAATTATACGTTAAATATTAGTAGTTAAGTAGATTTAATTTTTATACTTAATGTCTAATACTGAAAAGCACAAAACATTCTTGTGAAATATATTATATGCTCAATTTTACTAACTAATTTTACTCATTCTATAATTTCTGTTCATTTAATTTTGATTCTTTCAATATTCGAAAATGAGAGTGAAAAGAATCATAAAATAAGGGTATTGAAATTGTTGAAACTCTTTAATAATTTCTTCATGGGAACTTTTAAGACATTTTCCGTAACTTAATTAATAAGCTAAAAAAGTACTTTAAAATTTTCAAGAAATTAGTCTCCTAAAAAGATTAATAATTGTCAACAAAAACTTATATAGTAAAATTTAAATAAATCCTGAATCTTTTTGGTATTGATTGGGATAAAATGGGATGTCTAAAGTTGTATTTATTCCCACATTCAAGGCACCTACTAACAGTGATAATTGATAAAAACTTAATACCATGTTCAATCAATTGATAAAACCATATTGCATACTGAAACATGTTAATGCTACAATTCATACAAGAACATTTTACTGCAAAACAATAGTTTTATTTATGTAACATAATGGTTGACCACCTTTCAAAGCAGAACTTTAAATGGGGTTTTAGTAGTTGACTATGTGTAATGACATAGATAAAGCTTTTCACTTTTGGGTTAAAGTGTTGAATAGTTAGCCCTTTGGATTCGGCGACTGGAATCGATCGCCAAACAACTCTATAAAATGCAATACTGATAACTTTATCAATATATTTTTTTTTATTTCTCATTAATATTTATTTTTATTGTAAAATTCCACTTTGCAATTTCTCTTAACACCTATCGCTAAAGTTGCTTGGCGCCTAATTTCGGTTGCTAAAAAATTAACTTCGCCAAAGCACCCCGAATTCTACACTTAAACACCCAGGGTGGGTTTAAAAGAATGATGCTTACAAATAAATTTTTTTGCCTGGAATAAATCAAACAATATGACTTATGAATCAAGTAAATTGCTTTTTATATAATCCGTCAAAATAAAGTAAACATCACATTTACCATATCGCTTAGTTGGCAGTCAACTGTACAGAGAGTGTAATTAGTAATTTTACCAACTTATTTAACTTATCTTTTATTAAAAACAAATCATGTACTTTTAGTTTTACAAACAAGAGAAAATCAGTTAAGTAAAATAACAACAAATAATCGAGTACTCATTTTAATATGTGCTCCTCCGCGTGTAACGTGGTAGATACGAAATATAGTTCGTAAGATTTAAGAGAATTAAATTTGTTTTTGAACCTCAATTTTCAAAATATGTAGCCGGTATATAAAAAGAGTTTATGTAATCCTGAATATGTTTTTTAATTTGTCCGAGAGCATTAATTAACATTTTGGGAGGTTTTGAGTACATGTAACGAATCAAATTCGATCGAAGCATGCCGTCATATCTGATACAAGCATATTTATTTCAAGATAAGAATATCTACGTGCTCATTTTTGAGTATGTCTTTTTTCTCCGTGTGTTTAGTATACTCTCATGTTTAGTGAAATAATATGAAATACATTGATTATGTATCTACTGGCAGCCTATAAGACTAGTCCGTTTAAAACAGATGATACGATCTTAACACATTGACACATAAGCTGATGTTTGGAAAAACCTTTTCTCTAGGAGGGAAAAGAAAAGTACTAGAATTAAAATCAACTCTGTCAGCTGAACAAAATTTTTATCTCTTACATCATTGAAAATCAAACGGATGAAAGTGTTTTTTATTATACACGTCTCAGTTTTATATTAATAAATTGGAAAAGTTGCTTAACAAGATAATATCACAATCCGATTTTGTAAGTCTGATTTCTAGATAGATTCACACCAATATAATTTTAAAACGCTTCCAGTATAAATGTAGAAAAAGATTTACTTTTATAAACTATTTATAAAAATTGTTGCTGCTCTATAGATAAAATATTTCAACTCAAGTTCTTTTTGGCCCAATGGTACAAAATATGCAAACAGTTTGAAACTACATTCCTTGTGGCACAGTAGAGACAATCGCACTGGAATTTCTTGAAACCATTTTATTGCATACTTTATACAAAGTTCCAAGTGCATTCTTTGAAATATCCTAATCCAATCATTGATAAAATCATCAATGCGAATAATAAATAAAAGATCTTTAAAGAGAAAGACAATATGTCCATGCCGAAACAAAAGAAAATGCAATATTGCTTAAAATTATTAATTATCTATTAATCAGTTTCTGTTAATAGTGCTATTAAGATAATTCGGCTTTTCATTAAACATATATAAGCTATGATATTGTTATCAAGACAAGATTTCTTACTTTAGTTTTTAACCAGTTCTGATATTCTTGATACCGTATATATCCAAACTTTAAAGCTATATCTAAAAAAAAAGAATTTTAAGAAAGTAGGGGAAAAAAAGTTTTGTTAGTCGTATTGTGCTCCCAAAGGAGAGCTGTATATTTGCCAATGAATTCTTTTAATCATGAACTAAACCTTGTAGAACATTTCTAACCCACTTTGAAGGATTTCTATAACTCCATTTGGATTCATATATAAGCTCGGTACTTATGTCTGTGCCTTAATACCTAAGCTTTTCTTGAAGTCCCTTGTTCCTCCCAAGTAACAATTAATTTCTGGGAAGAACATGAACTCACGAAGAGCCTCTTTAGAGAGATAATCTAAAATGGAATGACATGTTTTGATTTGACTGGATGGTCCCCCACCCCCCCCAATACAGCTTTGCAAGTTTGAAACAAGATATATTCTAACGAAACTTTATTGCAATCCAAATCATTTTCGCAAAGATATTTTTCAATTGATTTAGCGCTTATCAACCATTTTACAATTTTTATTCAAACAGTTTTGATTAGCAATTAATAGTATCCTAATTTTTAAAAATAATCAGGAGAAAAACTATTTCTTGATATTTTTCTTACAGCATTATTTACATGTTACGAATCAGTGCGTTAGCCTTAGTAACGAGTTTTCACTTTAGTATTTTTCTTATAAAATAGCTGCCAATATCATTCATACAGATCCAATACTAATTTTGAACTAATTGTTAGTCAACCATAATATACAAAACATTTCAATTTAAGTACAAATCTGTCATTTTAACACAAAGTATATATATATATTAATTGTATTTATCCAATTCCTCAAAACTATGGTCTCATTTCTACCGTGTGGGAGCAGTCGTAAAACCTATCCAATGTATATATATATATATATAATTGGAACCTTTTACTATTTTCCTGATCAAAATAGAAGCAATTTTTGAACTCAGTTGAAGGGAGCACTTGAAACGTTTTAACCTATTCAGTCTTCTGTTTTGATGATGAAAAGCTTTAGTTGGGTTGGCCGTCAAATCAACAGAAAGCCAAAAGATATTTATTTCCGAGGTGAGAAATAATTTAGGTTCGGCAAAATGTAGATTCGATGTTTGACAGAAAATAGAAATAAAAGAAACAAAAGAATGTGACAATTATTATTTACAGGTAACATAATAGACCCAAGGTTACCTGTTAACTTGTAATATTTTTGCACCCAATCCATTAAGAAATCCGATTTTAAACAACGCCCAAATATTTAGGGCACGCCCTTTCACTAAGAACAAAATATCTTACTAAAAACCTTCAAAAACAAGAATAAATGAATTACGATACAACGAAAGAAAGTACTATTAATACAACACATAATTACGCTTCTGAATCAGAAACTCGGGTCACGCAATAGACCTATGATTGTATGTCCAACAGAAATTTGAAAATATGTCGCGAATATAAAGTACAATAAGTATCTATACATATGTTAGAACTAATTAAGATTGCACAATTGTGTGTATGTCGGTATATGATTGTGTGAAGATGAAACAAATGAGAATGGAAATCTAAAGTTCACTTCAAAAATTCGTGATAGTATCTAGATTTAAGGGAACCTGATAGGGATTTTATTAAACATTAAAAGTACACTAAAATTTATTTAAAAGTCATAAAAGACAGCAAAATCTTTTTCTTCTGGAAATGATTCGATCAAATCTTTAAAATATTCCTAGTTTTTGTTGATTGATAACATTGTAAAAAAACATGATGATTTTTCTTCTGAGTAAGTAAATCAAACTTGGTGGGCTTTAAATGCAGTTTCATATTTTCCATGTGTATTCAAAGCAATTCTATTCAAATGTTGAATAGAAAATTAAATGTGGAATAAAGGAATTGAGATTTTTTCAATTCTCTTGTTTTAATTCAAGTCTAAAAAACATAAAGCGCACCAAAAAGTTCGTATCATGGGAACGCATTGAAAATTGGATTTAAAATTTGTATTTGCATAATACAACCCTAAGCACATAGATAAAGTATATGTAATAATATTACATACACACAGAGATATAGGATCCTATACAGTTTCGCAATACCATAGAATCCCGATGACATCCGTTTCTAAATATGGAAAAGCTTAGAAAAGAAATTTGTTAGAAATGAAAAGTAAATTTTTCTCTATTAAATGAGTTGTTATTAAAATGAAAACGAAATTTTAAGGGCAATTCAATAGATATCAAATTCAATAGAATTAAAATATAGGTAAAAACTGCGACATGAAGCATATTTTTGAAAGTGGATGAAAAATTCAAATTAAGCGTAAAATGGGAGAGAGACTAATTTTCGCAGAAAACGTATTGTTAAGGTTTTACTGTTTGTAAATTTTAAAGAATATATTTAATTGTTTACGAATTGTTGTTCAATAAAAGGTTGTATTCTGTACTGAGAATGAATAAGAAAATATGAGAGTAAGAGTTTCTAGTCGCAATATAAAACCTATTGAAAAATACACTGAGACAGGCAAGATATATTTATATATATATAAATATTTCTAAGATTTTGAACAATATATAAATTTTATTCAATGTTCGGTTTATTTGAAATATAAAACATAGGACAATATCTGGTTTTGTTTTGTGTTCCCAGAAATCCCTTGTGATAGTCTGATTCCTAAACAACGTGCTTAAAAGGAACTCATTGTAAAACTCGCTTTAAGGGACACTTGAATTGCCAATCCACTCCCCAAATCTCAACAGCAGTATAACAAGTTTGGATTGGGGAAGGAATAATAATAATTATAATAATAATAATAACTAATCGAGACAAAAATAGTTCTACTACATTTCTGTCATAAATATTTTTGTGTGAACTAAATTTAAATAACTATTCACTTCTTTTTCTTAAAGTGATATTTTTCAACTCTTGTTTATAAGCTCCAATCTTCAAATTTGTCTCTTATTCGTATACAATAATTTCATTATTCATTATATTACGCTTTAATTTATTTATGGCATTTGATTCCTTGATATTTCGTTAAATTGTTAAGGAATTAAAAAAAATTCCTAAGCATTAGGTGTAAAGTTTTAAATATCATAGTAATGACTTTTTAAAAGAAACTTAGGATGCTATTGACTGTTAAAAAATTACTAAGACGAATAAAATTCGTCTATTATGGAAGCTGTAGGTAACTTTTTGAATAGTGTAAATAAGCATGTTAATTAGTAATCGAATACTAAAGCTAAATTCAATTGAATAGTTTAATGGAGGAAATATTCAACCTTCTCGTTTAGCTCGAAGCACAAATCTCAACTAATGATAAAGGTGGTGGAGGTTGCTCATAATTATATTACATGCGAAGCTGTTTTTACGTTGAATCGAATAGAATCACAAAATCAGTATGCGTTAACTGAATGCAGCCCGCTGTAATGTAAGCAACGAATGCTAGAACTGAGTTCATGAGGACTGAACAACGTGGTTATTAATTTAGAATTCTCGATTCAACAAATTTCATTTCTGGAGTATTTTATGCACAAGAAGAGTTATGAGCGCATAATTTCCATTTAAGGAAATGAATGCAATGTGTCTCACACAGGAAGGAAATTCCCTAACACAGTGCTTCTCAAACGTTCCATATTTGCGACCAAATTTTCAGTTAGAATTTTCATCTCGCCTCCTCATACAACAACTATGGATTGAATGTAATAATAATATACTTCGACGCTAAAGCTACAAAGCGACTTTAATTATAAATTGCACAGATTATCAAGATATGTATTATATTTTGTATATGACAAGCCTGTGGAAGTCACTAGTAATTACTAAACTTCCTTTTAATTTAGTATTGATAAATTAGTTATCAAATTCTGTTTTTACCGTACTGGTACATTTATAAATATCTTATATCAATGTGAATATGTACCTTATTTTTTTATCATATCAGAATGTATTTTGTGTTTGCTTCATTTTAGTAAATTTGGATAATTACTTTAAATCTTTTATTTTGGATAAGTTCTCGCCCTCCCCGTAAGGGAAACCCAACAGTTTGAGAAACAGTTAAATGTTTTCTTAGTATTATATGGGAAAGACCAGTTAGAAGTTGATAAATTAAATGAATTACGACTCAATGGAACTTTTGACAGTTGAAACGAGATTTCTACATTCTTATTGTAAGGCTACGGAAAAGAATTTTCATAAATAGTATCAAGACCTCGAAAAAATTATTTTTTTAAGAACATTTTCTTTAATACATTTTTAACGACTTTAAAGAATATATGAACTTTCTTTAAAAAAGGTCATTCAGAAACCCTCCTGTACTTTTTTGAAATATATTGCAATTCAAGTACCTTAAAACCGTTGAGGTAGAAGGCATAATTTAGGTTATCTAAATAATCAGTTAAAAATAATAATTAGCAATATCTCGAGTATGTAGTGAAACACTTTGTTGCATATTTAAATCCATTTGTCATTTCAGTATTAAGGCCCACAGTCCATATATAAATCAATTCTGCAAAAATAAAATCTATTTTATACTATGATCAATTAATAAATGTGAGTAACACTGACCTTCAAAAGTTCAGGCACAATCAGTTTTCTCTAAGAGTTCTCTAGTTTTATCTCTAAGAGAGTAAAAATAAAGGGGGAATACGATTCATATGAAAGATCATAAGTAACTTCAAAGAAATTTTAAGAAACAATTTTAATACCCACGCCAATTTTCAAAGAGTAGGACACTCCTATAGGAGTCAAAGGACATTGGAAATATACCACTCTAATAATTTGTGAGGAATTATTTTTTATGTTAGTTCAACTTCAATTGTTGATGTTAATATACTTTTGCCTATGTCTAGGAGATTAAGTTAAATCGATTCATCAAGACGATTGGCATTCGGATGGAAATCGGGATATTACAAGCTGGCGCAGGTAGACATCTTAATGTAATCTGGTCAACTGAATCTAGGATCTTTTACAAGCACACATTGGTTCCAACCTCTGCACAAGAATATTTTATAACTTTTTCAAACTAATGGAGATGGAGCATTACCTCTGGTCATTTTAGATCACAGTGCCGTAGCAGGGGAGGCAATATCTATCTCTAAGACGCACAGAAGTCTGTCTTCATAATCAAGAACTCTTTATTTATGACTCCCTCTGTGTGTCCTTCTGAACCAGTGACACGGATGTCTTTTTAATTTGTCTAAAAGAGTATGTACTGCAACAAGACAACAATGTACTTCTGTGCTCTTCATATAGACAAGTTACTATTTACTTTGGAGATTCATGTCGTTGTTAGTTTGAGCTGCTAAGGAAACAAGATACCAGATAATACCGATTTAACATTGGTGAAACCTATGAAGTGGTGGTCACCCTCTAACCTGCATATGTTTCATGGCATAACTGTTACTGCTGTGATATATTAGTATAAGATCTTTGCACCATAAGTTCCACTGTATGTCAGTGTTTTGTTGATGGCTTCATCCTAATGCATGATAATGCCTTATCTCACTGGGCTAGGCTTGTTGATGAATATCTTGACAATCATTATTATGACTGAGAAGAGTGTTAGGCTAGATCTCTCTTTGGATCTTAATTAATTCAATGGAACATTTATATAAAATTACCTTGACACATAGGCGGCTGCCTTAGACCCTTCGTGACAGTTAAAAGGGCTGAAACAAGGTTTGCTTCATGTATCAGCATTGCTTTTTTCTAGTATTAGATAACTTTATTGATTGTAAGGAAAGTCAATACCCCTCCCCCCCATACATAAAGAATAAGGCTGTACATTTTCCTGAAAGAAATCCATTTATTCTTTATCCAAAAATTTTCGTTTATTTTTTTAAAATCAAATAGTGGATTCTTGCATAAAATGAAATATTTAATTTGTAAATAACACTTGATGTTGAAATTGCGTAAAATTCAATAGATATGTAACTTTTTAAAAATACACCTCATTTCAATTTTAAGTTTTTAAATCAGACAGGAAAATCGTTATACCTGAACCTTTGAATGCTAGTATGTTTAAAACTCTCAATGAAACCAAAAATATGGAAAAACGCCATTGAAGGACAAAATGATACTCTCGAAAAAGGATTGAATTTAAAAGACTTTGCTCATGAAAATTTTTTTCCTCTAGTTTCATAGTTAATACAAGATTAAAAAATGTATATTTAACATCTAAAATCGTGATAAATAGTATTTCAGCAAAATGGAAACTTAAAAATAAACTTTTGTCTAAATTCTTTCGCTCAGAAACTCGGAAACTAAGACATGTTTTGATTTTTTAGTAGACGCTAAAGTATTGCATGTCAAAACGTCATGTTTACCGCTTATCAAGGAAGTTGTATATTCAGGTGGCTTTTTTGCATTCAGTTAGAAATTCAAACATCTCTCAACGAACACAAAGCAAAATAATGAAACAGCATTTCAAAGAGGCTATGTTTTTTCTCTTTTCAAGTTCATTTGTACTATAGATGTTTCCACTGGTACATTTTAGAGCAAATAAAAGACAAATATTTAGAAATAATGGAAAATTTTGAAATATTAATATGATGAAATTACTTCCCAATAATAAGGCTCATTTATAGAGAATGGTTTCTTGAAATAAATTATGCAAAATGTCAATCAATAACAGAAGGAAGAAAAATTGATACTATCAAAATGTATATGGGCTTAGGGGAAAAAGCCCTCTTACCTTACTTTAAATCCCAAGAGTTCATTAATTTATGTCTGAAAAATATTGTGTTTCCATGAATTTTTAAAGAATAAACAAAGTTTCTCTTTTTGTAACATAAACCGTAAGAATTTGGTTGGGATCATGAATTCTTTATAATCTTCCTAGTTGTACGTTGTTTTGTACCTCGTATGTACTCAGAAACAGATTGAATTTAAGAACTGAAAAATTGACCGATCTAATGTGCATGCCTTTGAGGGGATTTTAATGAAATTAATATTTTAAACTCTCTATCAATTACATAAAAGGATCTCGTATTTTTATGAATATTAAACACAGATGGGGATATTCAACATCAAAAAGTACTCTATTGGATGTCAAAAGCAGAAAACGCTTCCATCTAAAGAAGCAAATTGAGATGTAATAGCATCTAGCATATATATATATATATAT
>BMAV01011069.1:259376-315396 GCA_019973955.1 Trichonephila inaurata madagascariensis
GGATTAACATTACGCTCGGGCTTTCGTGATGGCGTATCAACGGGGGCGTCCCACGGGAGAGAAATTTTCATTTTCGCATTTTTTTGGAGTTCCTTAGAACTGATGCACAAGTGGGTGCTCATTGTGTAAGATAAAGTGCAAAAATTTCAAACGTTTAAGTAAAATGATTATTATTAGCTTACATTTTAGTTTGTGATACACGTAAATATTTACCATTATTATCAGTCTCTTAGACTGTTTTCATGTTGATTACCATGCTTAAATGTGTATTTTTTTAGTTTCATTGCACTCTAATCTCCAAGATATATTTTCTATTAGCATTGTTATTAAAAGGAAAATTTTTATTTGCCTCTCACATTGAAAAGAAAACTTTTTGAGTCGCTTATAAATGCCAATAACAGTCCATTTAAAGGATATTAATGAAATTTAGAGTGCATTTTCATATTGATTATTTATTATATTTAAAGTGTTCTATAATAACAATAGCTCGAGGTTTCAATAAATTCTGTTTATAATATAATTTTTATTACGATAAGTTTGCTTTGTGGTTAGTAATAAATGAACAACTCTGAAATGGTTAAATATTTATTTCATACAGTTTCAAAGTGTTGGGGAAATTTTTAAAAAAATGTGGTAATTCGCATGTTTATTTGCGTATGTTTTATATAGCATATGCTATTAACCCCAATGAGATGTTTTGGACAGCAGAGTTTTCAAATACCCTCATTTCTGGAATTGATTTAAGAAGCATACGTATTTATTTTGCAATTTCTTCAAATTATATTACTAGTAAAGATATTTATTTCGTAATATTTTTTTATTACCTGTAAATTTAGCATTTAAATATTTCTTTTAAGTAATAATAAAGCTATGTTCTTTATTATCATCTATAGGAATTTTGTGTGAGTTTTTTTTTTATAAATATTTTTAGAATTGAATATTTAGAACACTCGAATGTTTGAGAACCTATGACTTGAAAAGAAATAAACAGGAGTGAGTGTCAACGGCAGTAAATTGCACTATTGACATTAAACAAGAATCATCAATAATAAAGGATTTGCGAGTATTTTCGTCAAAACCTTCATCCAAATATTTGTGTGCCTATAAAAAAAAGGTAAAAGTATAGTGAAAATTATTTAGCACTTGGTTTCACTTGAATTGTAAAAGGAGAGGAACAGGATGGACTGTGTGTTGAATGTGATATAATCATTATGAACAATTGATTAGATTTGCTAAATTAAAAAGACTTCTGGAGTCCTCCCTTTTCGTAATAAAATCATTGACTTAAACTAAGTATCGAAAAAAATGTGCTTACAAAGTACATGCAATCCACACAACAACCCAACTTCTCTTGAAGTTTTTTTTCTACTAGTTATCAAAATGTTAGAGAAGGTGATGTATTGCAGTGGGTGAAAAGTTAATAAAGCCGTGTAGGAAAGATATAATATCTTTCAACATTGATATCTTCCAAAGATTGATAATTTGACTCTCTCTGATACCACAATGGAGAGACTAATTGAGACAGTGGCATATTTTCGTGAAGTCACTTTAGAGGAATCTCTACCGACAATGTGTTACATTGGTTTTTTTCGATGGACCTTTTCTCAAAATCTAAGATATGTACATGGTTGAAATTCTTCATACAACTAAAGTACACCTTTCTCATTAAACTAAAATGAGCTTTTAGCTAATTTGGAAATTTTTCATAATTTATAAAATATTTTATCAAACCTAGTGAAATTTGACCCATTTTTCACATAAAAAAATTTGTAAAAAATAAATTTTTGAGTTTTTTACAAAAAGTTCATTTCACTATATATTAGCCATAATTATAAATATGTCATAAAAACTTACATATACCTTTGGACATTATTTTCCTATATAGAAAATGTATATCTAACATTAAAAATTTACATTTTGAGATAAATGAACTTGAATGTATAATTACTTTTTTATTAAAACATTCCTCCCCATACTCCAAATGATCTACATTTTTTTTAAATCTCATCATCCTCTCTCTCTCTCCCTTTTAAGTCTTTTTTCTTTCCTAACTTCCTTTGTTTTTTGTAAACATGAGTATTTAGCTTTTAACAGACTCTGTCGAGGCTCTCCATTGCCTGTACCGTGTAATCACCAGGCTCAATATTAAGTTTTCTCAAAATTTTTGGTTTTGATACATTTTCCAGATTAAATGATGAAATTGTATCCTATGTACCCAATGATAATACTTCTATTTGTACAAATATTTTCTTCGGTACACGAGACCATATTACGTTGTCTACACTTTCATTAGGATTTTGTGTACCTCCACGTAAACACTTTTTTAGAAATTCGGGATTAAATGTTTTTATTTCCATCATTCATTCAACTTTTAAGCAAAAGCAAAATACTTTGTTTACCTTTTTCGCGCGCGCGTGCCATTTAAATGGGCGTGGTTAAGTTTCAGTGATTATTTAAAAACAGGTTTTAAGGGCTTCTAATTACCCTGGAGGTTAAAGTAAGATATTAAAATCTGTACAATTTGAAAATGTAAAAATCTCAAAATTGTCTTATTAAGAAGATTTTAGCTTTCCAACACCCCCCTTAAAATGTTTTCCCTCACAATTTACCATACATTTCAAAGAATCAACATGTTACTGGTTTCATTTTTTTTTGATAAGCTTGGTTAGCTATATTTTGAGTTCTATAGTCCAAGAAGATATATTGCTATACAAATCTTTTTCAGAAAGAACTACTGGGGACAAAATGTTAGAGCATTCTATAAGGAAATGAACGAACGTGAACAACGTTGAGATTTACGTTCGCATATTTGTATAGATGGAGCAAAATAGTTTTTGGGATCTAGAAGAATTTCCATTGTACTAAACATTCAATACAAACTCATTGTTGTGTTGTATTCATCGCTACGCATTTGTGTTATAAAACGAATATCGATAGATTGCATTAAGGGACATTTTAAATGATGCTGTGAGACATTTTATAAAAGTAAGCTGATTGTAAATTCAATATTATTTGTTTTATTATACAGAGAATTAAGAATTATAGAACCGGGCTTTTACAAGTGGAAGGTATATTATTTTTTACCAAAAATACCACGACTGGGCTCCACAATTGTGTGAAAAAATATGGTTGCAATGTTTTCCCTATTTAACAGACATGTTTTCCATTCTAAATGAAGTAAACATATCTCTTCAAGACCTAAATGTACATATTACACAAATTTAAGAAAATGAAGGCTTTGGTCTTAAATCTTATCCATCAGAAATATTTCATGATCATATTACAAACAGAGGTTTCGTGGTCATCCTATTTCAAGCAGTGTTCTACGAAACTGAACATTTTTCTAATGAATGAATTTCAATGAAAATGAACTGAATTTAGAGTTAAAAATTACATAAGGGAACACTTTTTTTCCAATTCAAAAATAATTCTCAGAAGAGTGGATAAAAAGTCCCCTCAAGTGCTGCAAAAAATCACTTGACAATGAAGGAGAGGGAACAATCGAAATTTGAGCAACTCCTCAACTTAGGGTTGCACATCCATACAGAATGCACAAGAGTTTCCCACATAACTGTAGACATATTAATGCAATTTTAAACATTCCCTGCACAAATACCTTATATTTCGAAGGATCGATAAAGTTTCAAGAACACAAAACTAATTAATATACGATAAATATTTGAACAATATAAAAAATTTTGGAAAACTATCGTAAAATCAGGGCCAGTGGATTTCTGGGTGCACTTAATTACTTTTTTAAAATTAAAATACTAAAACTAAATTAATTACTAAAACTAATAACACAGAGTCATAAGGGTTAAATGCAATTTTCTTTAAGAATATTATGCTAGATAATTTTTTTACGTCAGAATAAATGTTTTACTCTTTTTTTCAAATTAATAAATGATATATGATTCTCCAAATGAAAATTTTCCCCTGAAGGAGAGTGTAAAAATTTGTCAGTTTTAATTTTCGTATACAGAATTTACTTTGAAAAATGAAAAGTAAATTAAACAGTCATATACCACATAATTAATTTTCTGTAAGAATATCAGCCTCCAGTAATTTTATCATATATTTTTCCATATCCAGATGCCATTTATCAAATTGTTTTTATAATTGTTTTAAAATTTCATATAAATACTAAGAAAACAAAAAAGTTGTATGAATTTCCTAAATACGTATATCTAGTGAAAAAATGCGTGTAATCTAAATACTAATCTTAATTAGTAGTTGGACACGGTAGTGTTGATTGAATACACTAATGCGAAAACATCTTTAATATTTAATAGATAGCCAAAACACTAACCATAAATTGCTTCTTGGATATTACTATCAAAGCATTAGTACACAAAAGGTGGAAACAATATTCATCCCCAGACAAGAACACTAAGTTGATGAAAGATCTTAATCACAAAATGCGTTACCTTTCAAATAAAATTTGCTCGAAACAGCCGAATCATTTATTTTCTATACACGGTTAAGCCAAGTCAAATTTGAAGAGCTGTTAACACAAACCCTCCGGCATGAGCATCAGAGAGAAATTTCACTTGGTTCCTATTTTGTCACGATAGTTTCATTAAGTTTGGTTGCCATACATTTTATTTTCTTACGGATTCTGTGCTGATTTATACGAACAATTCAAACGCTAAATAAGAAATTCTTGTCTAAATATATTAAGTATATAATTTTCTATTTGAAGTGATTGGTAAATTTGAAAGAAAAAAAAAATTCCCTTTTTTTTTTTCTTGCTATAATGGAACCTTTTTCTTGTGAATAATACTGTTTCTTATATTAAATTAAAGAATCTTTGTAGATATCTGTGATTTTCATCGCGTAAATTATATTTTAATTCAGATTTTTATTTATTTATTTTGCTTGCTTACTATTTTTTATTTAATTTTTTACTTTATGTTTTTGTAGTTGAATGCTCTCTTTTTATTTATCTTTTTCTTATGCCATTCAATATAAAACGGAATAGCCGAGTGTTGATGGTCGTGAACTCGTAGTCGACATTGGCAAGTCATGGGTTCGAGTCCTGATGATACTAAAGGTTCACCATGAAGAGAGAGGCTGATGTACATTCAATCTGTGGAGTCTTGAATTTTGTGTGGGAGAAGGGTGTATGTAGCATCAGTACCTTCAAACAAATAGCAGTGTTTGAAGGTACTGACACTACAGAAGATGTTCAAGCGTTTTTTGCTGAAATGTATGTAACTTTTTTGAGATATTCCACCGGGGACATATCACCATGCAAATAGTTGCTTTTAATCTCTTCAAAAGTTCACAGTAGCATACTACATTAATTATACTTCGACCATAAGAAAATGGACTTACACAACACCATCACGAATTTGTCGATTTTTCGCTACAGTTAGACTTGTTCTCGGTCGATGTGATTTGGAGCTAAATTTCTTCTACTTCACGTCAAATTTAAACACCTCAAGTCATTTATTTACGCACTAGAAACCTTGATAAAGTGCCAACGTGTACCAAATTTAAATAAATTCGACATTTTCATTCATTAAAAATTTAACAATTAATCACTATGAAACTGTGTATACTTATGGTAGAGTCTAAATAATTGACCATACGAAGAATAAAACGATATCCAACGGTTATTGAGATTTTAAATAACTTATCACGGCTTCTATGGCAAAATATATAAAAGTCCTCTATGAAAAAAAGATTCGTTAATATTTAATCCATTTTCATATTTTATTCGCTAAAAAAGTAGATATGTGAAAAATTAGGGAATTTATTACTTGTGTTTTAGGCTATTTTTTTATTTATCAACTGCAATATTTACATCTCTATTGAAAGTTCCCAAGCTTTTTTCAAAATTTAAAATATTCACTTTATTCCATGGTTTTTTTATGGTTTTCCCAGGGGCTGCGTGGTAGCCCAGTGGTCAAGGCATCGGATTATGGCAGGCTTGTCATGAGTTCGAGCCCAGTACCACTAAAGACCCGCCATGTAGGGCAGCGATGCACGTTAAATCTGTCGAGAGCTGAAACGTCCTCCCGTTGGTGTGGTGTGGAAGTTAGCAGAGGAGGATGCCAGCTCAGGTGTCGTCCACGTCACTTGACCATGGTTCAAAATTACGTGGTCAGTTGCCAAAAGCCCTCGTGTAGCTGAACAGTGCGACGTTAATTTTCATTCACTCACTTTCCATGGTTATTTTGGGCGCCACTGAATAAAAATAATATTTGTATTAAATGTTTTGATCTATTTCACAGTTATGCGTGCAATAATTAGCTAAAAGTAATTAAAATATACAAATTGTAAATATGTATAGACATTATCTCTTTACATTATAAAAACTCCATGAATAGCTATTATTTTAATAATATTCTTAGGTAACGTAACGTGTCCTTATATTTACATGAATGTACCAGGTGGTTATAATTGAAGTTACATTATTCAGAGGCCTGTAGAACCCGTTCGGCTTATCGGATTTTGATTAAACTTGGAATGTATGCTATATGGATCATGGGGAGAAGGTTTCTGCAATAAAAAATAATTCACATTTTGACCACCCGGAGGAAATGTGGCACCCAAATGATATGTTAGAATGGTTAAAATTTATTCAATTACAGAATATGCTCAATATGTGCTCCATTGACATCAATAGCGTATTAAAAGCGCATTAGAGCATTTTCAATGGAAGCGCGAAGCAACTCACGAGAGATTTCAGCCATTCGGTGTACAATGCTAGCTTTCAAATCATGTAAAATCCTTAATTCCTCCGCTTTAAGCATGGTCTTTTAAATATACCCACAACAAGAAATCACAGGGATTTAAGTCGGGTGAACGAGAAGGCTATGCATCTGGAAAATGTCTCGATATTACACTATTATCGCCAAAGTTAGCTCTGACTTGACGCCCAAAGTGAGGAGTTGATTCCATCTTGCATAAAGATAGTGGTTTGCAAATATTGTCGTTCCCGTAAAGCAGGAAGGATCTGTTGCTAAAGTAGCTCAACAAATTTCAGAATCATCGTCCTCAAATCCATCCTCGATATGGGGCCTTTACGCAGATCCTTTAAATGACGATATTCACGCAGAGCAGCTAAGCGGTTGCTGCCCTTCTGATTAAAGCTCGATCTTTTTTATGTAAGGGCATGATTAACGATGAAAAACGTACGCTGAATGATTATTTGGCTATGACTGCAAGTTTATAAAGAGGTTTTACGGATTTGCATAAGAAATATTCGATAAAAGCCACCGGGTGGTCAAAATTTGAACTATTCTTTTGTTGCAGAAACCTTTTCCCCATGGTCCATATAGCATATATTCCAAGCTTCATCAAAATCCAATAAGCAGAACGGGTTCTACAGGCCTCTGAATAGTGTAACTTTAATCATATAACCACCTGGTATGTAATAAACTAATAATTCTTGCTGTAAATTAGGGAAGCTTTACGCGTTAGCAGTTTGCAAAGAACTGTCTAAACCGTGCTTTACACTTCACAAAATTTTAAGAACAAAATTATTACTTTGGAATATTTGCATTAACCAAAATAAGACATTCTTTTATTTTTTGTCTCTACTCACATAACCATTTCAGCAGAAGTACTATAGAATACCGTGTTTTAATGCTGCAAACTTATCACAGGAAGGTAATGTTGGACTTATGCAAAAATTTAAGTAACGTGTATAAAATTTTGTAAAGTTTTTACATCTAAATTTCTGATATAATTGTATTGTTATAATTTCATGATATTTTCTCTCTATTAAAGGAGTTACAAATGCTCTAGAAGAGTTTACAAAAAGAAATGATTTAAATGAGTATTTGAGGAGAAAATTAATCGGGAAATGCTATAACTAATTATTTATAAAAAAAGCTATTGTTTGTATAAATATATATAATTTAGTTAACATTCTAATTTAATTTAAACCTAAATGTATTTTATTTTAACCTACTTCTAAAATAAACCAGAATTTTGGTTCTTGATCCAATGCATTTCATTTATAGGAGTCATTCTAAATTAACGGTTGACTTTTTTTTTTATTTCTTTATTTCTATATAAACTATCTTAGTAATGTCAAACCTCTTCCAGCTGAAAGGTCAACACTATATTAAATGTCTTTCAGAATCCGAATTCCGCGTTCAGTTGACCATAATTGAAAGATTCACGCTCATGTAGGCGATATCTCCTTAACTAGCTTCTAATTTTAATTTAAAAGCACTTTTTTCAATGAGTATGCTCATTTGCGTTTTTTTCCTTACTTTCTTCGAAGCGGAAGGTTATTGAAGCTTTTTCAACCATCGTGCTTCTTGAAATGTTTCAATTTTTTTAGGTCAAAAGATTTTTTTTCTTGCATTGAACAACCAATAATTTCAACTGAACTCATTTGATTTATGAAATATATTCTGTGTCATTTTTCTCTAGATTTATATGATTTAAAAAAAGATTTTATGTGTAACACTCAGATAAGCTGTTTTAAAATAATTATTTGTTACCTATTTAAATGATTGAATTATATATTACGTTGTCAAAAAGGGAAAACATTCTTTTTTCCCGTCTTATTTAACTGATTAGGTTAAAATTAAAAAAAAAAAAAACATAGTCATAATGCAGTAAGTCATAATGCAGTCCATATAATAATGATCTAAGGAATCAATGGAAAATCTACAAAACCATTGAATGTTTAGTTAAAAACAATATGCAATCTTTTAAACTCCTCAACAATATATGTTACGTACATCATTTGTAATAGTGCCAACTATTAAGGATGAAAGTGTTAATAATTTCTTCAGCATCATTAATAATTATAAGTTGATTATTGAATACTAAATTTTATGACGCTTTTAAGCGAAAATATATGAAGTATATTTTAATAATGTATTTTAAATACAGTTGAACCTGTTTTTGTGTGGTAGATAGGGACCGCATAAAAATAAACGCACAAAAAAGTATTCAAAAATTTCATAAATTCTTACATAAAACAAACTAATTCGCGTCGAAATACTACAGAAAATTTTTTTTATGCGGTGGATAGGGACCGTATAAAAAAGTCGCATTTATAAAATATGCCAATTATTTACGAAATTTATGTAAGAGTACTTCCATATAACAAAATAAACAATTAACTATTACATATGGAAACATTTTAAAAACATATAGTTTCTCATTGTATACACGGATAAGTTTTCAAAATGCACATACATAATTTATTGCTACTCATCGTAATCCAAGGCCCTGTAATGAATAAGTTCAAAATCGCTTTCGTCACTTGAAGGTACAATTTCAATTGATTTATTTTTTGGCAACATAAAGTAAGAAATAAAGTTTTTATGATGAATGTTAGGTGCTCAGTTGCTTGTAAATGTCAATGTCACGATAACCAGATATACATGATTGAAGTCCTAACATTCTCCGCTACACCACAGGTAAATAGATAGAAAATATTACAGTAGAGTCAAAGCCATTGAGTCCTGCCACGGGGGGGGCTTGACTGACGCTAAATACGTATTTACCCAATTTATAAAATATTAAGGGAGTCCCCAACACTTCCATAATGTGCCCATGCTAACTTACTTAAGTTTATGTACCTTTTTCTCAGAAACTTTATGCTACTAATAGATGAAATTTTCTCAGTAGATTATATGTACTATCAATAAGACTTTAATGGAGAGTTTTGTCTTTTTGTTAAAAATTAAAATAATTATGAATTTTTTAAAAAATGCCAATTTTTTTACTTAAAATTTAGTTTAAAAATACATTATCTAAAACAGTTCGCTAGATATATATTATTCTCTCCATTAAAATGTGTAAACATATTGAAAGTATGCTCACTGAAAATTTGAGGATCCTACATTAATTAGTTTTTGAGAAAAAGGTACATAAAAGGAAAAATATTGCATTTTGAGAAAACAGGCTTTAAAATAAAAATTTGTAAGTTGTCAATGAGAGTGGCTTCCTTTTTAAAAATAAATAAAAAATACTTCTAATTACCGTATTTTTATATACCATATATCATTTTAAGCAGAAATGTTTGAACTTTTAAAAAATGTAAAGTTAAAATGGATAATTTTTCAAAAATCCATGTGCCGGACCCACTTAAAGGCGAAACCTGATTTTCAGGGGGTCCTAACATTCTCCGTTACGCCCCTGGTAAATAGATATATAACATTACAGTTGCGCCAAAGCCATTGAGATTCATACACCGTAGAAAAAAAAGATCGCACAAAAATAAAATCGCATAAAGACTGCACAAAAACACGTTCTATTGTACTTAGAATTTATTAAAAAAGAACATTCGTAATTTTAACATATTCAGATTTGATATTTATCTTGTAATACAAGTTATTTTAAAAATATTAAATTATAAAATGATACTCTAAGTATAAGTAATGTACTTCCTTATGATATAAGGAAGTGCATTTTATTTACATAATAAAAGAGAGATGAAACGGGAAAAGGAAGAAACATTATTTCCTGCGTTTTCTTCTGCATAAAAGATAGTTGAATCAAATGGTCAATACATACATCACATGGTGGTAGCTTTGGATGCGGAAAAAGGAAAGTGTTCAAAAAAGCTGAGATAGTCTTGTTTTTAAAATAAAAAGGGCTCACAGAGAAGAAATGGCGCGTATAGTGGGATGCAAATTTGTAGAAAAGTATTTTAATGTAAGTAGAGTTTGAATTCATAGAGATTCTTCTTTTTCACTGCCGTTAAGAAAAATATTATATTTTGACATTTTAATATAAAGTAACGCTAATTAATTTTTTCTAAGCTTCTAATTCTGATTATATAATGGAAATTTTGTTGCTGCTGAAAAATGAAATTAGCATTAATATTTGTATGTAGTTTATTTTATACATTTTTTTTTTTTTTTAACTTTCCTTACATTTTTAATTTATATTTCCCATTTATTTGTACATGAATTAGTATTTTTTTTCATAAATAAGGAAATTTAGTACATACAGTTTTCTGTGAAAGATTCTTAGTTCTGATAAGAAAAGATGGAATCATTTTTTTCCGAACAAGCATACCTGTGTGTTAATATAAGTAATTCATTTTTTTAAAATATTGTGCTTTGTGAAATATCATTATATATTTATATGCATTCTGATAGACAACTTATTAAGATATAAACATATTGGAGACTTTGGGAAAAATAGTAAATGCGTTAAACATTTAAATGTAACAATCTATGCCCTTTCTGAAGCCGATGTATTATTTCAAGGAAAAAATAAATGACATTGGAACAAATCCCTAAGAGCATGTTTAAGCATATTCATTAAAAAATAGTCCATATGCATGAATAAAAAGGAAATAGGAGTATAACACATGATGTAAAATTCTTTAAAGCGGCTTTTAATTGAAAACAAA
The DNA here is from genome assembly GCA_019973955.1 of Trichonephila inaurata madagascariensis. Lineage (NCBI taxonomy): Eukaryota > Metazoa > Arthropoda > Arachnida > Araneae > Nephilidae > Trichonephila > Trichonephila inaurata. The sequence goes on from BMAV01011069.1 coordinate 270,718, forward strand.
ACCATTATCTGACTCGAATATATCGTTATCAGTAGGTCTTTTGTGAAACAGCGACTTATTTCGAAAATCAATGAACCTTTAGTATTTTTTTTACCTGATAGTTGTGTTACTTATGATAAACTGAAAGCTTTCAGCATTGGATGTACATTTTTTTAAAATCAAACATAAAAGAGCGCATCAAAAAAAAATATTTTTCAATCTATATTTTTTAATTAATAAAGAAAGATTTTAGTTGGAAGGATCACTTGGATTTATTTGCATTTCAATTTAAGAGATGAAGCATGCCGCTGAAGTTAAAAATTATTATTTTTTTTAAACACTTTGAAAAATGTTATTAGTAACATATTATACGTAAAATTTTACATTAACAGAGTATGATAGGAACTATGCATATTTAAAAAAAATCTCAGAATGAGTCCTAAGACCAACCCTTGTGGGCAGATTTGAAGAATTGATTATGGCAAAGTAACCATTAGAAATATCTGAGATTTATCAGATATTAATATAAGAGTTTTTGAAAAGATAAAAAAAAATGGCATGTTAAAACTATCTCAGCTGAGGAACATTAGTAATTTCCTTTAATTGGCTTATATATAATAACTATGTTGAATAATTACTAAGCAGTAGATAAATTTTTTATATTAGGACAATATTAAATTTTAAAAATCATTTCATCATCTGGTTTAGTCGCTCAAAAGACTCCGGGCACGGATCACTATCTATTCTTATCCATTTTAATACACTATTCCTTATTCATTAGAGCTTAATTCAAAGCATTTTATGCTACATTTATTGAATTTTACAGCCAATTGTATGTATTGTTTTCGATATGGCAAATGATTCTTTTCTAGCTTGATTTCTTTGCTAAGGAGTAGATAGTATCGCATTTGAAATGGCGTGAGTGAATATTTAGCTACTGTGAGTGAACTGTTTAGCTACTCGAAGACTTTGGGCGATGGACCTCGTCAGTTTCCTTCAAAAGGCAGATGGATCTTTACAACTGCAGAAACCTAAATAGAATTTTTTTTTATTTCTTGTTCCTAAATCATATTTTCTTTCTTTCGTAATTTTTTAGATGTTGAATGATTCTTTTCTAGCTTGATTTCTTTGCTAAGGAGTAGATAGTATCGCATTTGAAATGGCGTGAGTGAATATTTAGCTATTGTGAGTGAACTGTTTAGCTACTCGAAGACTTTGGGCGATGGACCTCGTCATTTTCCTTCAAAAGGCAGATGGATCTTTACAACTGCAGAAACCTAAATAGAATTTTTTTTTTATTTCTTGTTCCTAAATCATATCTTCTTTCTTTCGTAATTTTTTAGATGTTGGGCTATACACTGAAATAATGTTCCCATTTTTGAAAAATGAAGACAAACAAATATTTATTTATTTATTTTTGAGAAATAAAATTTTAAAAAAATGTTTACATACTCTTTTGAATAGTTTTCAGTATCCTTCCGTTTTTCTTAGATTAAGACAAAATACTTTGCTCATCGTATGTGTATTCGAAGCTTGAATTGTATTTATTCTACAAAGTTATTGTAGTTAAGAAGAAAGAAGGAACAAAAACATTTTGCTGCAAAGATTCTAGAAATTAGCTCCGTTTTTGCATATTTCTGTCTTCCAATTCTAAGGGTTATAAAAGAAGAGTTTTAATAAAAATGTAAAACTGAGACAGAGAGAGAAAAATGTCAACTGTTATTTTACTTTCTGATTTAAGATTTGTTTGTGACTTTTAAACCTAGCTTACTTATGCTTGGTAGTTACTTCAAATAATATTTAAAGACACATCCAATTATAAATACACACATATGTGTGTATTGTCTTCATGCATTCAAACAGCTAGGTAAATCAAACAAATAATTAGAAAAATTTAATCCAAAACAAAGAAAGACGAATATTTATAAAAGGAAAACTACCAATGGGAATCGGGCCAAAAAATTCAAAGTGGATGGTATGCAATAACATACAGCTCCGAACTGCTTTAAAATGGGATTGCATTTGATTTTTAATGTGGCTCTACTCTTCTGTTTCTAATTCAGGACAAAAATGGAATGAATTCACAATGGGTTGATCTGCTAATATCTATATATAAAATGAAGAAAACTGAGTCCATGTCCAATACAACGAAAAGAAAGAATGAACAAAACAGAGCAGATAGGAGAAAAGTACTCTATTAATAAAATTATTCACAATAGAACGCATTTTAATAATTTAGGAAAATTAAACAACTAGTTTTTAATGTAATATTTATATATGACAGTTACTATTACTTTCATGGTAGTGGAGTCGTATCGCCATTCATAAATACAAGAAAATTGGTAAATAAAAATTAAAGTAATTTACATTTTTAATAATTTTAAATATTTTGTACATGTTTAATTCCACCTATGTATTGTTTTTCAGGAAATATTGCCTTTTAACATGTATTTTTAATAATGAGAAAGCAATTTAATATCTATAAATACTCACCAGTTAATGTTTATATCTGAGGTAAGATTAATATCCTTTTTTATAGTCCCCATTTTTTTTTTTTTTTTAGCTTTTTATGTACTTACGGAGGCACTTTTAGCAGTTTTCTATTCAAATTTACTGCAATGACGTATTTAAATTTCTTCTATTTGATATATTTATTCTATAAATTGTTCTTTATGTAAGAAAAAGGCTGTAATATTATTTATGTATACATAATTAAATAAACAGCAATTCCGAATAAAAACAAAAGTTCTATTTAATAACATAATTTTTCATATAAAAGAATAAGAAAGAGGGGGGGGGGGGGGGCCACTTACAAAATAACATTTTTTCGCTGAAGATGCAAATGTTAGAATGAAGCTACTGTGTGGAATGTCATGTTATAATTTTATCATTGTAGAATTTTCTTAACCAAGTAAAAATTCTATAGTGACTTAGTAATAAACTGTTTATATAACAACTAAAGTTATCTTTATTTTGGTAATTATTACTTCAAATGATTTTTAAAAAATAAGTGATAAAAATGTTTACAGAAAATGAATCTGAACATTCATGTTTAAACTTAAATTACTCATTATTTTACATTAGATGAAGACAGAAAGAGCTTATTTTTAATTGTCAAATGGAATTGCAATCTTGCGATATAAGAAAAATGCTGAAAATACAAAATTAGAATGTTCTTACGTTAGTTTCGTTCTCCTATTGTAATAGAAATATGTGAGCCGCCCATCCAGTAGATTGGTTAGTGACGTTGTTGTGCCTGGAGAAGGCATGGATGTTTGGAAATGCACAGTGCCTGTGAGGCATGGGGGGACTCTAAATAGCCACCGAGATACAAATCCTCTCGTGAGGTGGGTGGAAGGGGGGAGACCCCGCCCATCTCCAGAGAGACCCTCCTCAAAATTGGGGTGGAAATGAACCCAAACTTACTGTCACCTGTTTGGTGCTCAATGTTATGGTTAACGACAGGTGGCTTCTAGCCCTTTGCCGCGATAAATTTCGTGGGCCTCGATCTGACTACATCAGACACAGGTGGCATTAGCAATAACAGCAGAAATATGTCCTTCCTAGAGGATTCATGATACAATAAATGAAAAATTTGAGAGAAGCTTCATAGATAATAATGTTTTGTTTTCAGGTGCTAAATTTCGACACGCGCGTATATTTAACGTTAAAGTATTCTATATTAATTTTTTTCAAAACGTTGCTTGCTTTTACATTTGATATACGACACGAATTAGTAAATATAATTTTAGAACATATGTTACACAGATAGTATATGTATATCCACTTCAAGTAAACTTTTTATGCATTAAGATTTCAAATGGATTTCTTTTCGAATTGTGATGAAATGATCAAAATGTTTTCTTTCATCTGTATTCGAAAAAATTGGTTTCGAAGTAAAAGGCAAAAATTTGAAAAATTTTCATTTAACTATTCCTTCTTCTCTTTATCAAATATTTAAATATTAATTTAGATAATATTTATAGTATAAAAGAACTAAAGTTTTTCGTTTTTAAACTGTTTTAACTTAATTTGCTGTAATTAGAATCATAGAAATAAAAGATGCAACTCTTACACTTAAAACGAAACAAATTATCAACTTAGGTTACATCTTTTTCTACATTTCTTCTAGGAATTTTCACTTACAAAACTAATTTTCACTCAAATGAACTTAGATAGAAGATTGATTCTGATAAATATTTTTAATAAGAAGCTGAACCAAAATTAAACTGAGTAATCTTTGTAAAAAATTGGGAAAGCAAAATACGCGACAAATCTCTAGAGCAACTAACTCAATATTTACTAAAAGTTTTACACTTTTTCCTATATATCTTCATTTATTAAATTTTACTTTTCTATAATTGCTACTTATTTTTCTTCTCAGAATGAGTTAAATTTATTTAAGCCATAACTGAAATCTGAAGTAAAAATTTTATTGGATTAAAACTTATAAATAAGTTAATTAGTATTGCCTAGTACAGAGAGAGAACATAACATAGATTCTCTTTACGGAAATAAAAAAAATTTCGAATTTTCAGAGTACATAAATAACTTAAGTGAAAGAAAAAATCAGTTTTTTTTTCTATATTTAGAATCAAATTGTACTTCGTAAATAGTTTCAGGATTTATATTAAATATTCTGAGCTAATAGTTAAATTAGGTACAGATTTAGTGTGATTTTTATATCACCGAAAAAAAACATGTTTTTTTTTTTTTTTTTTGTATTTGAAGACGAAACACACACGAATGTATTATATACTTAAATATCATGAAACACAATACTTGCACAAATAAAAATTTTAATTCATATCGTCATATCGATAGATAGTTTTTGATGTTTGAATATTAAATCTTTAAGTGTTCTGATTGAATATTTTGAAGTTAGTTACTTATATTAATTTGTATTACCGTAAAATCTGGCGTATAACGCGCACTTTTAACACAAAAAATAAGATCCAAATTTACAGGTGCGCGTTATACGCTGGGTATAAAAAACGATAGCCTTAAGGCTGTTTTCGGTTAATGTTAAAGAACAGGACCCAAATTTGGAACATTTTTCAGATATAAAAGAAATGAACATTTTATGTGATATTCTGGCTTCACTATCCTTTAGAGAGCAGCTTTTTTATCATACTTCCGATTTTTAACCGAGTTGAATGGTTCCTTCGTAAAAAGGGGATGCGCGTTATACGGCGAATAGACCCAAAAAATGGAGCTTCAAAGTATAGGTGCGGGTTATACACCGGTGAGCGTTATACGCCGGATTTTACGGTAATTAAATTAATTGGTTTGGCGGTTAATTATTCAGTTATAAAATCTAATCAATCAAGATGAATGCATCACAGACCTTCCCAAGCTGATGCATTGTATATTAAAATATACAGTTGGTACAAAAAGTATTTGCACACATACATTTTTGTTCACAATTTATAAAAAAATGCATTCAGAAATACAAAAATTAGCATTTTAAAAACAAAATAAGCTTATGCATTGAAATTACAAAAAATACAATAATATTAATAAAAAACATTTTTTGCAACAATATTAAAATATCTTATGTCAAAAAAGTATTTGCACACTCAACTCAACTTTAGCAAATTTGCATTTTTTTGCTGATTATTTGACAGTCACCCCGCAGTAAATAACATACGTAAGACGACTATAAAAGGAGGTATTGTTGAAACTTTATCAGTTGATTGTCGATTTCAAATTGTAATGGCACCTAAGAAATCTGAATTGCCGATTTCGTTGAGAGAAAAAATTAATTGTTTCTCTGCGTGAAAATGGCCTAAGTTATCGAGAAATAGGTAAAAAAAGTAAATGTTTGCTTCTCTACTGTTCGATATATTATAAAACGTCATAAAGAAAGAGGATATACATCAAATAACTTGCGCTCTGGACGTCCAAAGAAACTTTCACTGCGAATTAAGCGAAATATCATAAGAGAAGCATCAAAAAATCCATTTGTTAGTGCAATTACATTAGCCAATGATGTCGCTTCAACATCTGTTCAAATCTGTGCCCAAAGTGTTCGCAATGTCCTGCATGATGCACAAATTTATGGGAGATCTCCAAGGAAAAAACCTCTCTTAACTGAACGAAATAGACTGAAGAGAGACTTGAATTCGCTAAGGAATATATCGAAAAGCCATTTGATTTCTGGAAAAATGTCATATTCTCCGACGAGAGTAAGTTCAATATCTTTAAATCAGATGGCAGGAAATTAGTTTGGAGAAAACCTTGTACTGCTTTTCATACCAAAAATGTGTTACCTACAGTTAAACATGGAGGAGGTTCTGTTATGATTTGGGGGTGCATGGCTAGCAAAGGAGTTGGTAATTTGTGTTTCATTGATGGGAATATGACAGCTCGAACCTATATTGATGTGTTGCGAGATAACTTGCCACAAAGTGCAATAAAATTGGGTATCAGTAATTCGTACTATTTTCAGCAAGACAATGATCCCAAGCACACTGCCGGTATAACACGTATATGGTTGCTTTATCATGTACCCAGAAAACTTGCCACTCCACCCCAATCACCAGACTTAAGTCCTTTGAAAAATTTGTGGAATTCTGTGGATTTAAAAATAAGAAAAAGGAAGATTTCAAGCAAATCTGCCCTTAAACAAGCCCTTATTGAAGAGTGGTCGAATACTGACGCTACTGTTACAGAAAATTTAATTAAATCAATGCCAGCAAGATTACAAGCAGTAATAGATGCTAAAGGAATGTATACTAAATATTAGTTATTTAAAATTTGCTTATATATTTTATTTCTTTTGTATTCATGCAGGTGTACAAATACTTTTTTGACACGAGATATTTTAATTCTGTTATAAAAAAGCATTGTTATTTATCTTATTGTAATTTTTCTGTTTGTTTTGGATGATTAAACTTATTCTGATTTGGCAATACCAATTTTATTTCTTAATGCTTCTTTTTATGAATTGCAAACAAAAATGTAGGTGTGCAAATACTTTTTTTACGCACTGTAAGTGCAGATCTAATTGTGTGTGAACGTTTGTTCTAACACATAATAAAAAAAACTTTACAGCAAAAAAATCATGTCGGGTAAAAATAACAAACTCAGTTATGTTTTCTTAGATTTTAGGATCTAATATATTCTCCGAAGACATTCAGGTAACAAAAAAATATTTCGAACCAAATAAAGCATTCGTTTTAAGCAAACCTATTCATTCATGTTATTTGTTTTGTTCAAATTTCTAACTGAAGAACGCCAACAATCCAATAAAATGTTAATTATGCATCCTATTCATATTTCCATATTCATATTCATATCATATTCATATTTTTGTACCACAAAGGTGTTCCAGTACCCAAATTTAATTCATTCGCAGCATGCGCTGCGTACTACAAATATTCTCTGTTGTACACGACTTTCAAGTTAACTGATCTTTCAATCATCTTGATTAACCAGTTTCTTAAAAATCTAATCCATCCAGAGGAATCTATTGCAAGGCCAAACGAAGTCATGCTTTCCCAGATAATGTAAGCAAATATAGCAGCATTATTCTTTTGAAATTCCAGATATCTGATGGATACATATTTTAAAACTAAAGAATTAATAAAAGAACTTGTGCTATAAGCACAGCATAACAAGAATAATTTTCTTCTGATTTTGAGTGTCATCTTATTATTCTGAATCAATGTCACTCAACTCAAATGAATAAATCTCAAACGCTCTGTACAATAGACCCATGCATGGCAAATCTCTTTCCAATAGCTGAGTCACGATTCATTACGGTCTTAAAATCTAGTCCGAGTCTAAGGAAAAATAATGTCTCTTCCCAGGCGTCATCCTCTACAAGGCTAGGGGGCAAGTGCTGGTTGGAAGTCTCTTTCCACTGAACACGCAAACCTTTCTTTTCTTCGGTCTTATCCATCCAGGAACGATGTTTCTTCTGTTTTCGTACCGCATGCATTCCATATTTCATTTGGAATTCGTTTCTTTTTGACTTGCGCTGAAGCAAACTAATCCAAAACAGAAAGACCATCCTTGCCATTTCTCATCGCGCAAAGAAAAGTTTTTAACTCAATTGGGTGTCACAAGAGCTTCTGAAATCTCGGCGAGTAGGGATAGAAGCAATTACAATTGGATCATGTTTCTGAATTTAATTTAAAATCTTAGAAAAAAATTGAATTAAAAAAAACTCAGTGATTTCTTAAATGAAAATTTTAAAAAAAAATCTATAAAAATCGCGTTTATATTGCACTTGTATGTATAATTGTATTTTTGCACAATTTTGCTAATGTTTCCTGAGTTTTAGCTCTACCGCCACATAGAGAAACGGCTGCGGTAGCCCAGTGGTTAAGGTATCAGATCATGGCAGGCATGTCATGAATTCGAGCCCATTACCACTAAAGACCCGCCGTGTAGGGAAGCGATGCATGTTAAATCTGTCAAGAGCTCAAACGTCCTCCCGTTGGTGTGGTGTGGTAGTTAGGAGATGGGGGTGCTAGCTCAAGTGTCGTCCTTGTCACTTGACCATGGTTCAAAATGACGAGGTCCGTCGCCCTCGTGTAGCTGAACAGTGCGACGTTAATATTCATTCACTCGCCACAGAGAGAAAAAGTTTTATTAACACACTCTATTGCGACGTATATCTCGTACTTTTGAGTCTCTTTCAGGTGACGAGGATGACACCTGAGCTGGCACCACCTCTCTAAGCTACCATACTACGGCAACGGGAGGACTCCACAAATTGAAAGAGTTTCAGTTCCTTCTTCACGGCGGGTCTTCAATGGCACCAGGACTCGAACCCACGACTAGCCGATCAAGACCATAACCACTAGTCTACCGCGGCCTCCTGTGCTACTGAAGACCCGCAATTTGGAGGGGCTGAGATGAACGCTCAATCTATTGAGGCTCAAAGTCCTTCCGTTCGCGTGGTGTAAGAGTTCGGAAAGAGCTGTGCCAGTCTCAGGTGTCGTCCTCGTCACTTGACCATGGTTCAAAATGACGAGGTCAGTTCCTTTGTAGAGTGAAGTTAGCTAACACTCGCTCACTCTTGATTGTGATAACACAAAGCATAGAAAATTGCAACAACGCATTTTGTCAACGAAAGTATTAGACGTTTTTAAATTTCAGTCCACCACAAGTTGAATTGAGGTTAATATTAAGAAGAGTCACTCCAATGTATCGTTTCAAAGAATTCGAGACATATTTGCCTGACTTAAAATACATTAATCAGTGTAACGTTTATAGAAATTTTACCGCCAATTAATTTCTGAAAAAAAAAATATAAATGCCTACTAAAATGGCGAGTTTCGAAAGGAGAAATTATGTATTATATGTATGATATGAAGGTTGTGATCTGACGGTGTAGGAATCTCGGTTTCCATTAATAACTGGCATTTTATCGAGAAGGTGTGGCACTACGTCAAAATCACTTGACTATTGCCAAGAACCAAACATTTCGGAACTAAATTGCTTTTCTAATTTTCAAACCCATTCAATGTATAGAATTTTAACAAAAAAAAGTACATAGTATGTATTTCAACAGAAAATGTCATTTTAATATCCCCTTCAAGGTTGATTTGGTAAGAAAAAGAGCCCTTCCCCAAAAACCAGAGTAGTTTAAAATTCAAACTCTATGTATAATATACAATGGCAGACCCACACTACGAACTGGAAGCATAAGTAATGATTCCAAGGAATCATTGAGTTAAGATTAAGGGCGGATCCTTGGAAGAGAAAATGATTTCAATAAGTTTCTTCCAATTGAAAACTTTTATTAAAATTTTGAGAATATTGGAAGGCACAATTTAGAATATTATGAGGATTAGCAATTATTACATTCGAAAAATCTCACATATGAGTAAATTTTCTAGCCTCAAATAATATCGCGGTAATCTTAGGTAACCACAGGAAACAACGGTATACCTCAATAAAATAGACTTATTAAAATTCCTTTCACATTAAATAATTTTTAAAACTTTATTTAGATGCGTATACAACAAATTTGCATATTTTATTTTTACAACTTTACTTAATTTTTACATTATAGATATTATAAAGCTATATTATTGGTTGATTCGAATTATAGAATGCTAAAATTATACTGTATTGGTAGATGAGTATAAATGATTGATTATTATTTTGAATAAATATTGTTCCTATTTATTGCATTTATAATGTAGACATGTGTGAATTAAATTAGTACTATTTGTAAAATAAATAATTAATTATATTGTTTATTGTAATGTGCAAGATCACGTTGGGTTTTTTCGCATTCTTCATTTTACCGATCCTACAGGTGAATATCTTATGTTTATTCAGATCAAGTGTCCGAAATTTTCTTAACATGAGCAAAAACGTTGATCGGGAGGATTCGAGGATTTTATGCAAAGAAGAAAGCAGTTCTTTAGGAGCGATGGAAATTTATTCTCGAGAAAACAATCCTTGAAATAAAGATTGAGCAGCCAAATTGGCACAATAAATATTAGAAGGACTTCAGTCCTTCTACAGTGCTCAGACAAAATATCACCATCTAAAATACCAGTATTCAACAGCACCGCTCGTCCTACTCAATAGCCGAGCTATCGCTATTCGACTCATTACGGATAGAGCAAGACAACGAATCGTAAAAGTCAAACCAATACTAACTCAGCTCCGGCGACCATCTAACGGATACTTCGAGAAAGATCTGCTTGCGTAATAGATCGGGAAATTCGTGAATTTCCCCTCTAATTTCTGGAAGAAACCATAGGGCAGGGGTGGCGAACCTTTATGGATCAACGTGCCATTTTTTTCCAAAACATTCTGAGAAATAGACGTGCCGTCAAATTATTTTGACTTGCGATTATTGGAAAAATAATAAAACCAAATACTAGCAACTAAAAAACTCTTTATTTACTAAGAAAAAATTATTTTTGTACTGTATAGTTGCAAATATTTTAGTTATACGTGTAATTAAAAATAAAGTAACATTAGTGTGACTTCTGTTGTTGCAGATTGTGTGTGTGTGTGAGAGAGAGAGAATGACAGATAAAACTTATATTAGGATTGCAAAATGTTACTTTTAGTAGAATGTATGATGAATTGGAGTTATCTGCCAAATGGTTTCTAAGTAATTAATTATTTTTGCTGTGGTTTACTTTTTTGACAAGAGGAGTTGCGATTTGTTCCAGAATGCCGTTTTACAGACGATGATCTGCATATCACTGTTCCAGAGCATAAAACACACACCTTTTGTCGCCTTTACTAATTATGCCATATTTCTAGATTCATCTTGAAATTCTCTGTTACACTTACTATCTTGCAGTTTTTGTTCTTTTGCTGAACTAGTCATATCAAATAAGTTAAAAATCGTAAATATAAAACAAACTTTAAAATACAGTTGTGTCAGCGAAATTGACTATGCTATACGTAGACAAACTTTGCATCATAAGCGATTGTAGTCCACGACGTAACTAAGACAAAACAATAACAAACGAGTGTGCTCCCCTCCGCCCCGGACCGATCACTTGCGTTTGTTCGAAATATTTCATAGTTAACTTTGTTATTTCGAAATAAAATGCAAATCATATTGATCACTAGCGTGCCCAAAATATTGTGTCGCGTACTATTGATGGCACGCGTGCCACTGGTTCGCCATCCCTTCCATAGGGTCACGAACTAGCCAAAAACGGTGGTCAAAGTCGCTAAATCTTTCACAAGTCACCAAATTGGGTGCAAAATTGATGCCAACTTGTCTCTATCTCCAAGATTTCACCAAGTTCCAATTGAATCATCACTATAACTTAAAGAATAGCGTTGCTTGAGAATATTACATTTTTAACAAAAATTAAATATAACATAGAGTAATAGAAATGCATTACATATCCAAATACAGATTACACTATTTTATACAAAATTCAAAACACTGCCCCCTAATCAAAGACTGTACATCCTGAGCAGTATAATCCATGAGTAAGAGGCATCTATAAGACACATAAACTATTCTCATAATAATCAAATATAAAGTAACAAATACTCAACATCACAAATAAAGCAAATAAATCCGAAAAACATAAACAAATACAAAAATAAAACTAAGGAGTTAGAAAAGAGAAATGATTTACATTATTTACAACATAATTAGTGACCATGGATTGAACTTAAGGATCTTATTCTCCTTGGCCAAAGGGCTAGCCTATTGTAATGTATTACCCCTTCGGTTTTGTGTGTGATGAGATCTCTGCATCCGAACAATAACGTCTTTCAGTCTTTTAAGGACTGTATAAGGACCGGCCCAGTTGGCCTTCAGTTTTGGAGAGAGTCCTTTGCGACGTTTCGGATTTCACAACCCCACTTTGTCACTTTAGTGAAAGATCTGTACGGTTATTCTAGCGTCATATCGAGTCTTCATCTTCTCAGAAGCCATGACAATTCTATCCCTAGCCAGAGGATGCACCTCCTCCATCCGTGCCTGCAGTTTCTCGACAGACATAATCCTCAGGCGTCAATGGAGCATCTGGTGGCAGGCTGAACAAAAGATCTGCAGGCAAACGAAGAGCATCTAGGATGGGGAATAGCTGGTTGTCTCATGAACGGCACTCCTGTAGGCAAGCAAGAAAAGAATCAGTTTCTTGTCCCAGTCCTGTTGATTACTGGATACCAGAAGAGAGAGGCTGTTCAGGATGGGGTCCGATTAATCCTCTCTACGAAGCTGTCAGACTGAGGATGTAAAGTTGTTGTCCGGGTTTTCTCGATGCCGAGTATCTCACACAGCCTCTTGCAAACTACAGAATCGAAGCTCCTCCCTTGATCGGAGTGCAGTTGTAGAGGAAAACCGTATCTTGAGATCCATTATTGAACAGTTGGGGCCTCTTGGTTGGAAATAGGACAGGCTTCAGACTCCTTAATGAAATAGTCCATGACAACCAGGATGTTTTTGTTGCCATTTGATGATCTCGGCTCTCTGCATCTGATGATCTAGGATAGGGGTATAGCTAACCTTTATACATCAACGTGCAATTTTTTCTAAAGAAATGTTTAATGAGGTACAAACATGCCATCAGATAATTTTGACTTGTGACTATTGGGAAAATAATAAAACTAAATATTAACAACTCAAAACTCATTATTTATCACGAAAAAATACATTTTGCGCTGTAAAGTAGTTAGTGTTTAAGTTAAGTGAGTAATTCAAATTAGAGTAACACATTAGTGAGACTTATGTTGTTGCAGATTGGATGACACATACCTTATATTAGGATTGTAAGATGTAACCTTTAGCAGAATGTATGCTGAATTGGTCATCTGCCAAACGGTTTCTAAGACAGTCTTTAACGTTCTTCATTTCTGAAAATAATGACTCGCAGGCATATGTAAATGAAAATATGGTTCAAATAGTGTGAGCCAGCTTCTTCAAATTGTTAAATGTGTCTGTAATCCATTTTACAGACGATATTCTATTTTCAACTGTTCCAGAACAGAAAACACACACCGCTTTGTTGCTTTTACTAATCATGCCTTATTCCTCGATCCATCAAGTTTGAAATTTTCCGTTACACTAACTAACTTGCACCTTTTTTTTTTTTGCCGAACTCCCCATGTTAAACAATGGTTAGAAATCGTAAATAGAACACTAATAAACTATAAAATACAGTAGTGTCAACGAACTTTAACATGCTTTGCAAGGACAAACTTCGCATAATTAGCAATTGCAGTCCACGACGTAACTAAGGCAAAACCAAAAAGTGTATCCCGTCGCACCGTGACCAATCACTTGCGTTTGATCGTAATACTTCATTGTGAACTTGTGGCGTGCTCAAAATATTGTGTCACGAGCCATCAATGGCACGCTCGCCATTAGTTCGCCATTCTTGATCTAAGATGTCAAAAGCTATGCGTTCAAAAGGTGCTCCCACATCATAGAGCTGCAGTCTTCCTCTAGTGCCTTTTCTGAGACCTTTAAGTGCAGCACATGGATCACATGAGCAACACTTCAACGTCACTCCAAAAATTGTTCCAGTAGAAGCACTCCCGGACTTTTTTTTGTATAGCCTTCATAACACCAAAAATACCTCTAGTCGGACTACCTTGGAGGTCCTTAAGGACTGTTGAAACTTTTGTCTTTGAGAGTATTAATTGCCATCTGAATTTTTTCCCGTAGTAAGACTCCTATTTACGATATAAAACACGATTCCTCAGATGGAGAGACTCCCAAAGAGCCCAGTAACGCTTCGTTGAAGAATGGAAAAGTGTGATATCTTACCAGCTGGGCTTTCTGTCATATGTATCATTTAATTTTATAATCGGCTTTATCTGAGGATCAGCCAGTTGATCTTTCCGGACGCTCATGACGCTACGGGTCTGATTTTGATGTTGATGGTGTTGAAATTTGGTGGACTACATGATTTATAATGCTAAATTTCTTTTCCACTCTCTTGGAGTATTTGCAATTCTCAGGCCAGGTACTTTTCGAAAGGGCGTCTGCATTTTTGTGTACTGATCTTTTTCTGTAGCGAATTTCCACATCAAACTCCTGCAGTCTCTGCATTAACCTAGCTATTTGGCCTTCTGGATTTTTAAAATTCAGTAGCCAGGTTAATAAGGCATGATCTGTTCGAAGCAGGAACTGTCAACCATAGATGTAAGGATGGCTCCACGGCTTTTACGATAGAAAGCAGTTCCTTCCTGGTCAAACAAGTTCTTTCTGGTCTGGGAAGATACTTACTGAAATAAGCGATGACACACTCCTGACCATCTATTTTTGGGACAACACGGCTCGATGCTCTCATGACTTCTATCTGTACCTGGAATAAATTATTTCCCAGTTTCACGATTTGCCAGGACTGGGGCAAATGTTAGTGCGTCCTTTAGCTTGTTTAAGGTATTGTTACTCTCGTCCATCTAGATAAATTCCTGTTTTGCCTCGGTTATCTTATGGTACCGGTAATGCATGCATAAGCCCAAGAAGCTCCTGAGATGAGGAACATCCGTAGGACAGTTCCAGCTTTTCACAACTAAGATCTAATCCGCGTCTTTTTGAACAACTTCCACCGAAATGTTCTCTCCGAGGTAGGTGACTTCACGCCGGAACAGGTGGCACTTGGAGGGACTTAATTTCAGGTTAGTTTCCTTCACCTTTTATAGAACACGTCTGATATTATTCGGATGTTCTACAAAGGAACGCACCCCGATGATTATGTCATCAAGGTAAGCCAAGCTGGCTTCGTATGAAAGTCATCTGAGAACTGTTTTCATAAACCACTCGAATGTTGCTGGCGCATTACACAAGTAGAAAAGCATTACCTTAAATAGACACAGTCCTTGTCCCGTGGTGACGGCAGTCATTTATTTGTCTTCCGGATGAATTTTTACTGGCCAATACTTTCTCTTGATATCCAGGGTAGAAAACCAGGTATTGTCGGCAAGCGTGTCATCTATTCTTGGTAAAGGGTAGCTGTCCTTCTTGGTAACGTCATTCAAATGACGATAGTGTACACAAAATCTGGTAGCGCCATCTTTCTTCTTGACCAACACGATGGGAGATGCCCAAGGACTTGAAGATGGCTCAATTATATCACTATCTTGCATGTCATTTATGAGTATTTGGACGTCTTGTTTAGCAAACGGTAGTGGTTTGAGGTGCTGCTTAATAGGTGGATCCTCTCCCGTATCAATTTGGTGTTGTGTTAGTCTAGTTCTTCCAAATTCCTCAGATGTACTTCAAAGTAGGCTTTGGAATTCTTCAGTCAGCTGTCCTGCAGCACATTTCTGTTTATCGTCTAAGTAGATGTTTTGTAGTAAATCCTTGACTAGATCGTCTGAAGAAAGGTCTTGGCTATTGTGAAGCAAAACATTCCTTTCATTTTGTCTACATTGGCGCCAGCCAGCGCATCGCTTGTAATTTATTGCTGATCAGTGTAATCATTTTTTTTTTAGTAAGCAGAATAAAACTAGATTTTGAAGGGAGAGGTTGTGTGGCAATGTTTCTCTCTATTTGAATAGAATTTGATTATGATTTCGTTTCATGGTGCATCGGCCACCAATGGATTGATTATATAGTTATAAAAATTAGGAAATTGATTTTTGAAATTTATCGAACGATATGAAATCGTAGTATATGGTTTTGTGAATTAACGAAAACATTGGAATAACGCTTAAAAGCGTGGAGCCGGCTAACGGTAAGAAATACTTTTTACAATCTAAATAGAACATTGATATTTTTATATATAGTAACTGAATTTTATAAAAAATGGACGAGAAAAAGAAGTTGAAGAAAACTAGAGCTGTCATTCGTACAGCAGTAACTAAAATTATGAATAAATTAAAAAATGAACTTGATTCTCAATCTGTTGATGCTACATGAACATTTTGATTTTTTAAATGAAAATTTAAAAGAACTAAGAGAACTAGATAAAAAAATTCAAAATATTATTGAAGTAGAAAAAGAATTTGATGCAGAAATACAATCTGCATTCGGCTATAATGAAAATTATGAAAAAAAGAGGGAAGTACATTCGATGTAATGGAATTGTTGCAATTTTTAAAAGCAGAAATTGAATGTCGTGAGCCCGCCCATCTGCTAAGCAGCCTGTGGGAGAGGTAAAATCTTCTTACTCATAACTCTAAACACATACGAACCGGGTATGGCGATAATCAAAACATTTCGCTCAATAGACAGAACAAAATTCAAGGTCGCACATCTACATGTGAATTTATGACACCGGTAAACGAAAGTGATCTGCAGCATTACTTTTTTTGTGATCTAGATCAGAGGTGCGCAAACTAGGGGTCGCGACCCCTGTGGGGTTCGTCAGAAGTTTGTTGGGGGTCGCCAAATTTTTATGAAATGCATTATGCCTGCATGCTGCATACCATACAGTGTACATATAAAGAGTGAAATGCCGTCACTTAACTGTTTAATTGCAATTTCCTGCTGTTCTCTCTTTCTTTGACCGTAATGCGTAATGTATGTAAAGTGTGAAGACGTAAGTTTTTCACTCCGGTAGATGACGCCCTCATCTACCGAATCATCATTCGCCAGTTTTACTGAAAAGTGCCTATTTGTCCGACGTATTGATGTTATACGTAATGTGTCGAACGGTGCGCACTGAGCATGCGCACCGTACGAGATGGAGTGGTAATCAAGGGCTGTGGGAGTCATGTTGTAGACATGCGTACCAAGCCAAGGCCAACCAAACGACCAAAAATTATCGCTGAATGTTTTACTGCACGTTTCCATGTAAAGTTGTAGCATGTAACATTTGGCCTGCAATTGTTTTAGTTTCTCCTCGAGTTTTATCATGTGACGATGTGTAATTATGATTTTTTATATTTTTATCGGGCTTTGCTGCTCTTTGTTATCAGGTATGTGCTATCATTAGAGAAAGATCTCTGTTAATTTTATTGAATTAATCGAAAAAAAAATTTTTTTTATATGTTTTAAAAAAATTTAACCCCTGTATTCGTATCGGATAAATGGGTAATACGTACACCAGGTACATCTTCAGCTAACGAAAGAACAAATACTGATGAGGAGTCTCAGAATTCTGAACTAAATGCCCCATCTAAAAAAATAAGAAAATACAATGAGGTATTTATTAAGTATGGTTTTATACATTTTGTGTTGTTGATGAAGAAAGCCCGATATGTGTCATTTGCAGCGAAAAATTAGCAACTGAGAGCATTATACCAGCTAAATTAAAAAAGCATCTGGAAACTAAACATGCCGATTTTTTTCAAAGACGAGCTGAAAATCTGAAAATTCAGAGTGCAAATCTAAAGAAATTTACAACAATACCTCAGAAAGCATTACGAGCTTCTTTAGAAGTTTCTTATCTAATAGGAAAAACAATGAAACCCCATACAATTGGAGAATCTCTTATCCTTCCTGCAGCATCTAAGATGACATCAATTATGCATGGCGATAAATATGGAAATGAACTAAAAACAATACCATTATCAAGAGATACCGTGTATCTGCGGATTTCCGAAATGTCACGAAATATCGAGTCAGAAGTCATAAAACGCATACAAAATTCATCTGTATTTGCTTTACAACTGGTCGAGACTACCGATATTACTAAAATGTCACAACTAATGATTTACGTTAGATTTATTTTTAATGAAGTTATAACAGAAACGTTTTTATGTTGCAAAAGTTGGAAGGAAAAACAACTGGAGAAAAAATATTCGAAGTAATAAATGAATATTTTGAAGCAAAGTCCCTTACCTGGGCAAACTGTGTTGCGGTTTGTACTGATGGTGCTGCAGCATTAACAGGTTCGATCAAAGGGCTCAGAGGCTTAATCCAGAAAGTGGCGCTTCATATGGTATTTAATCACTGTATGATTCATCGGCAAGCTCTTGTTGCAAAAGATATGAATGAAGAGTTGCACAACATATTACAAGACGCTGTTAGTTCAATTAACTACATTAAATGCAATAGTCTTAACAGCCGTCTCTTTTCAATACTTTGCAATGATATGGGCTCAACGTATGAGAGATTACTGTTACACACACCCCGAAGTCAGATGGCTCTCACGTGGGAAAATACTACGATGGATATTTGATTTGAGAAATTAAGTGTATATGTTTTTAAGCGAAAAGAAACATAGATTGGAAAGTTATTATATCAATGAAGTTTGGCTAGGAAAGCTGAGCTATTTAGTTGATAGTTTCGAAAAACTTAACGACTTAAATTTGAGCTTGCAGGGTGAGAATTCAACTATCATAACTTCATTCAGTAAAATTCAAGCTTTTAAAAATAAGCTTAGTCTCTGGCAAACTGAACAATAAAAACAACATCGACATGTTCCCTTGCTTTAACGATTTTATCAAGGAAAATAATATAGATATATTTACATTTAAAAACATCATTTCCAATCACATTGAAAAGTTAAAAGAAAATTTTTCGAGAGGATTCGAGGATTTTCCTGAAAACGATCTTGGTTGGATTTGTGATCCATTTTCCTACGACATATGCAGTTCAAAAAAGTGAGAAAGGGCAAATGATAGATTTGATTAGTGATTATACTCTTCGAAATCAATTTAAGACTCGGCCTTGCAAAAAATTTTGGCTATCCGTGGAAAAGCAATATCCCGTTCTATGCAAGAATGCCATCAGATTACTAATACAATTTGCATCAACGTATTTTTGTGAAACTGGATTTAGCAAACTAGTTTCAATAAAAACCACATGACGCTCTCGTTTGAACCCTGAAGATGATATGCGAATTGCAATTAGCAACATACATCCAAACATCGATGAGATAATCAGAAACTTGCAGCCACATACATCTCATTAAAAGGCAATTTACTGATTTTTATGTTATACAAAAAATATTTTCTTTAAATTATAAATAATATTAATATGTGCCAGAAATGATGATTTTTTTTATTCGATGAAACGAAAGAAATGCGCCTATTTGCATCGTATTTGTGAACATTTATCTCTAGAGGTCGCCCAAAATTTTCTCTCAACAAAAGGGGTCGCAGTCGAAAAAAGTTTGCGCACCACTGATCTAGATCATCTGGCAGAAAAGTGTAATAAAATTAGCATTGAAAAGAAAAAAGAAATTTTGAAGAAACAGGGGAAATATTTTTTGTGTTTGCGACCAAAACATTGTATAAAAAATTGTTTATCAAATAAGACTTGCAGAATTTGCAATGGTAGACATAACGAAACAATTTGTTTCAAATCTAAATTAAGTAATGAAAATAAGCATATATATATATACATATACTGAATCAGAAGGGAAAGGAATAGATTCTCAAGATACAGTCGTCTCAACAATTTCTTACAATAAACAAAATAAAATGTTCTTGCAAACATGTACCGTAAAATTAGAACACAATTCCAAAGAAATATTTTCGCGTTTGTTATGTGATTGTAGATCAATGAGAAGCTTTATAACAAAAAAATTGTCTAACTGCTTAGGACTCCCTGCCATTAGAAAAGAAAAGTTGTCAGTGTCTCTACTTTTGGGAATAAAACTCCCTTAGAAAAAGACCATGATGTAGTTAAATTAACTCTTAAAAATAAGAATTTGCCAAATTTGAAATTAGACATAGATGCTTTGGTTACTGATCAAATTTCGGCGGCAAATATCCCACCTCCTGAATTATACAATATTCCACAAGCAGTTCAATTAGAAAATTTAGTCCTCGCTGACTCACCAGATTGTCAAGAGCCTATTACAATACTAATCGGAGCAGACTATTACTACGATGTAATTACTGTGTGTGTGTGTGTGTGGAAAAATTAAACATCTGAGTAAGAAGTTGGTTGCGGTTGAAACCATCTTCGGCTGGTGTCTTCAAGGTCGAAATAGCGAAAATTAATCATCGCTTGCTCTAAGTGTAATAGTTCAAGAAAATTTGATTTCGGATCAACTAAAGAAATTTGGGGATCTTGATGTCTCCTGTTTAATCGACTCTAAAACTGAATCTGATGTCTCTGAAAATCAAATAATGAAGAACTTCGAATCAAATATTAAATACGATGAAAAAGCTAAACGGTATAAAGTAGGGTTAACATGGAAGTTAGAAGCACGTGAATTAAAAGGTAATAGGAAAATTGCTGAGAAGAGATTTACGCGGCTCAGAAAGTGATTCCAGAAAATTCCCCATTTGTTCCTTGAATATCGAGAGGTATTACAAAATTATTTGAAACAGAGTATTATAGAATTATTCCCAAATTCTGATAGTGACTCAAACAACGTTACTTTTTATCTTCCTCACAGAGAAGTAATCCGAAAAGATCACCTTTCCAGCCCCGATGAAAATCCTGATTTTGAAACTTTTGAAAAAGATACTTTTCCCTACAAAGTTTTGGGTATAGCTTGGAATAGTAGAGAAGATTTTCTATACTTTGATATTAAAGGGTCAACCGACTTTGTCTCTAAAAGAGTTGACACACAAAGAGATTTATTTTGCAAGTTTTAAGCAGAATCTTTGATCCCATTGGATTTTTGGGACCTTTTACTTTCAGGATAAGGCACTTGATGCAGAAAGTATGGCTTCTGGGCGTAGATTGGGATAAAAGTCTTCCTGATGACATAATATCCCTTTGGGCTGATTGGTGTGAAGAGGTTCCCCAATTAACTGACTTCTCATAACCACGCTGTTATTTTTCTGACCCCTTAGTGAATAATTTTAAAATACTCGAACTTCACCTTTTTTCTGATGCCAGCACAAAGGCATATGGAACAGTAGTTTATCTCCGTGTGACATCATCTAATATAGAAATTCTAACATGATTTGTTGCTTCTAAGAACAGAATAGCTCATTTGAAAACTTTGACGCTCCCAAGATTGGAATTAATGGGTGCTTTACTGCCAGCTAGATTAAGCAGCAATATTTTGAAAGCTCTAAAACTCGATATCCCTTGCTTCTTTTGGACAGATTCGAAAATAACATATTTTTGGGTTCGAGGACAACCTGAAAGATTTAAGCCATTCTATAAAAATCGAATTCAAGAAATTCAGAAATTGTCCTCCCCATCAAATTGGCATCATTGCCCTGGAATTCAAAATCCGGCTGACATTGTATCTAGAGGAGTGAAAATTTCCAGATTGTTAAATGACACCTCTTGGTTACAAGGTCCAGAATGGCTCAGACTTCCTCCAGAATTTTGGCCCGAATCTAAGAACGAAGAAAGCCCTAATTCACCTGATTTAGAATATAGAAAATCTAACGATATTGTTCAGCATGAATGTATTATAGAAGAACGAAAAAGTTTATTTGACATCTCTAAATATAGCAACTTAGAAAAAGTATTAAGAATCACCACGTGGCAGAAACGATTTATTAAGATGTTGAAAAAATCCAATGTATTACATGATGCCCTAACAAGTGAAGAGTTATCAGAAGCTGAAAGATTTTGGATACAAGTTGAACAAGAAAAGTTCTTCCCTGAAGAACTTAAATCTTTAAAAGATAATATAAAATAGGAAAGAAATCCCCTTTATATATAGTTACATGCCTTATTTAGATGAAAATGAACTTATAAGATTGGGAGGAACGCTAGAATTTTGTAATTTGTCCGTTGATGAAAAGCATCCTTTGATATTACCCAAAAATTCCTGGTTGACTACATTGATAGTACGCAGAGAACATAATAAAGTAATGCATGGAGGAACAGCCAGTATTTTAGCACAAGTTAGATCAAATTACTGGATCCCCAAAGGACTCCAATTATAAGAAATTGCTTCATTTGTAGAAAATATTTAGCCAAACCTATTGATCAGCTCACGTCACCATTACCTAGTGATCATATCAACCAAACACCCCAGCCTTTTCAGTCTGCGGCTTGGATTTCACTGGACCTCTCTACGTCAATAACTTCGAAGAGCTGCAAAAATCCTATATCGTTTTATTTACTTGCGGAGTTACCAGAGCACTTCACTTGGAACTGGTGTCTAATATGACTACTAACTCGTTTCTACTTGCCTTCCAAAGATTCCTCCCAAGAAGAGGAAGTTGTAAAGTAATATACAGTGACAATGCCAAAACATTCCTGAAAAGCAAAAAAGAAATTGAAAAATTATCCAGAATTTTATCTCAAAGCATGGTTCAGAACTTCATCGCCAAGGAAAGGATTATTTGGAAAAATATCATCGAAAGATCCCCATGGTGGGGAGGATTTTATGAACGTTTGGTGAGATCCGTCAAAGAAAGCCTGCATAAAATTCTTGGGAAGGCCCTATTAAGTTTTGAAGAAATGACAACTATACTTACTGAAATAGAAGCTGTTCTCAATCTAAGACCACTGAGCTACGTGTATGAAGAAAATGATGAACCAAGACCACTCACCCCTATGCATTTTTAAACTTTGGACAAAATCAACCAACATATTCTCTTACGTTTGCGGAGATCCTAGAAAATGCTTCTACAAAATCATCTCTTTTAAAAAGAAAGAAATACCAACAATTACTCCTAAAACAACTGTGGCATAGATGGAAAAAACAATACTTGTTAGATTTGCAAACTGCTCATTCAGTGAAACAAACGGAAACACATCCTGAACTAAAGGTAGAAGATGTTGTATTGATTGAAGAGAACACTAAAAACAAGCTTCTTTGGAAGCTAGGTAAAATTGAAAGAACCCTACCAGAACGTGATATAAAACACGCTGTTACGAACTAAAGATTAGTGGAGGACTGTTAAAACGAAATGTTCAACATCTTTATCCACTTGAACTATAGACTGTGTTCTTAGACACTGAAAAAACTTTTAGAACTTCAAATTTTTTATTCCTTTCTTATTTACTGTTTCATTTAGTCTAATTATCATTTATTTAACCTATCATTTAAACTCATTTATTATCATAATTTTTAATTGTTAATTAATTTCCCTTTGAAAAAGAATTTTGTATTTTTATAGTGTTTTTGTACTTAGCATATAGCATTTTATTGTATTTTCGAATTCTTTGTTGTATAATTTATATTATATGTTTGCACTTATTGAATTATGTGATTAATAAGTGAACTCTTTGGAGAGTTCAGGTGGGGAGTGTGAAGCAAAACATTCCTTTTATTTTGTCTACATTGGCGCCAACCAGCGCATCGCTTGTAATTTATTGCTGATCAGTGTAATCACTATTTTTTATTAAGCAGAATAAAACTAGATTTTGAAGGGAGAGGTTGTGTGGCAATGTCTCTCTCTATTTGAATAGAATTTGATTATGATTTCGTTTCAATTGTACTTTCCGTCTACACAAGTGATAGGAGCACAAGCTGCGATTAACTGTCCTTCCTGGTAGTCCTCGTCTTATCACTGATGTTAGACACTCTCACAGGGATGACTGACCTTCGAGAGGTCTACTACCGACAAAGTTATCAGTATTTCTGCTTTTGAACTGTCTGGATCAGGATAGTCAATTAGACCCAATCAGAATTTTTTATTTTCTACTTGTAAGCCAAGTATTATACATTCAGTTCTTGTTCATAATGAGATTTTGGGTTTTTCTAAAATTTTCTAGTTGGATTATAATTGCGTTTGCAGTCCAAAAAGAGTAATATCTTCAAATTTTGAAAGCATATTTCTATTTTCAAAAGTCCAGCTTGAAGTTATTGTTCTTCAGAAAATCCAGTCCAAGAATACAGGATTGGTAATATCTGTTATATACACTCACTTCCAAAAGTTAAGCACAGAGAGGAAAATGCTGATTTCCGGAAGCCAATCAGAATTCAAGTGGATGCAATTCGCTGCAGAGGTAGATGGAAGTATGTAAATATGTTAGGTAACAGCCAATCGTGCTTTCATGTCAAGAAATATGCAAAAAAGGCAGTCTTATAAGAAGCCAGCTTTATAAAGGGTTACAGAAGTTGATTGAAAGTGCTGATAGAAGGTGTTTAAAACTTTCGTACAATTTGTTTTCAAGACATACGTGTTTCTATGACTTCCAGAAAACGAATGGTAGATTCTAAGCACTGGCGTGCTGTGGGGGGGGGGGGGGGGAAGCAGGACCTGTCGATCACAGATGTTGCTCTTTTCTTCGGCGTTCATCATTCTGTAATTTCACGTTTATGGAAACAATTCAAAACCACACAGACAGTTGTCCGAAGGCCCTTAAGCGGTCGCCCAAGGGTTACAACCCCCGCGGAAGATAGATATATTGCTATTGTAGCCAAGCGGAATCGCAGAGCGACCTCCACACGTGTGACATCTATGGTTACAGTGTCCATTGGTAAGGCTATATATGCAGCTACTGTACTCCCCGAAGATTAAATATGAATGGACTGTATACCCGGGTTCCTCGAGTTTGTGTTCCTCTATCCGTTCAATCAAGAGGAGCACGATTAAAGTGGTGCCGGGAACATGGCAATTGGACTGTGACTAACTGGGGAAATGTCATGTTTACTGATGAGTCAAGATTTGCTCTGGAGCCAGATGACAAGCGTATAAGGATATGGCGTAAACAAGAAACATGCAATCAGCCCCAAAACATCACCGAACATCACGCATTCCGAGGCGGAAGCATTATGGTGTGGGCAGGGATTTCATTAGGATACAGCACCGACCTGCACATCTTTAAACGGGGTTCTGTGGTGGCTGTCCGGTATCTAGATGAAGTCCTAGAACCGATTGTACGTTGCAGCAGTTGGCCCTACTTTTGTTTTAATGGACGATAACGCACGTCCCCATAGAGCTGACATCGTCGATGACTACCTGGAGAGTGAAAGGATTGTGCGTATGGTGTGGCCAGCATATTCGCCCGAACTTAATCTGATTGAAAATCTTTGGAATGCTTTCGGCCGTGCTGCATCTTCACGCTTTCCACCTCCAACCACTCTTATTGAGCTGGAAATTTTCTACAAGAAGAATGGCGATTGTTTAATTCTGCGGTGGTTGACCACTTAATTGAAAGCACGGTCAGAAAGTGTAAACTTTGCATACAGATGAGGGGGGCAATCGCATACCCTATTAATGTCCTTTTTTTTCATTTTATGCTGTTTATTTTAGCTTTATACATAATTCTGCTTAAGTCTACAGTATGGCATTATCTGATAACTCACAAATTTAATATTGTTTTCATTTCTGCATATAATTATTGATTTTGTTTTATGTATAAATATATATGCTACTTTACTGGCAAATTTTGTGTCAATCAAAGCAGTATTTGTTGATTTTTTTGCATTTTACATCTTCATGCTTAACTTTTGGAAGTGAGTGTATGTCGTATGGTGATAGTTGATATTTTCAAACCTTAGAGTGACTTTAGCATTCCCCTGCACACAGATCTTGTCACCCGTCACTGTTTGCAAGGATACTCAGGGTGGCGTTCGGATAATTTTTACTTTTGAGTTTCGAGCCAAATCTTCTCTTATTATAGACACATTAGCTCCAATATTAACAACCATCGGCACGAGATGTTATTAATCTGTCCTATCACGTACAGTCCATTGTCGCCGCCATCCACTGGAGTAATCTGGAGAATCTTGCTCTGGGGCTTTTCATTATCAGGCGACCTCCACCCCGCGAGATGATCATATACTAGTTTCGAAGAAGAGACAGTTTTCTTTTCTTTCTTTGCTCGAGGACAGTTCGTTCTCAGGTGCCCCGTTCCACCCATGTCAACACTCTGTAGAGCACGTTGCATTACAACAGCGGTATGAGGGCGAACGCTCTCCTGTTGGAAATCTCCCTCTATAATGCTGTTCATGAATGGCATTACTATAGGTAGAATTACCAGACCGACGCACAAATTTACAGTCAGTGTGTTTGGGATGGCCACGAGAGTGCTCCTGCTGTCATAGGAAATTACTCCCCACACCATGACTCCAGCTGTAGGTGCAGTGTGTCTAAGCCGCAGACAGTTTAGTGGCAAGTGTTCTTCAGGCCTTCTTCTGACCAACACACGGCCATCACTAGCACCAAGACAGAGAACCCGCTTTCATCAGAAAACACAACAAATATCCACTCTGTCCTTCAATCAGCTCTGGTTTGACACCACTAGAGTTGCAAACGGCAATGACTTAGAGTTAGTGGAATACACAATACAGGGCACCTGGCTCTAAGCTGTCCTTGAAGTAACCGATTTCTAACATTTTGTTGTGTCACTGTGATAGAGACTGCAGCTCTAATTTCTACCGTAGTCGCAGTACTATGCGCCACAGCCGCTTGCCAAATACTGTGGTTTTACCTCTCAGTAGTGCCATGTGGCCGCCTGGAACCCGGTCTTCTTGAGGCAGTACCATCCCTTGACCACTGCTGCCAACAATCATGCATGGTGAATACATTCTGGCCAAGTCTTTCTGCAAAATCGCAGAAAGAAAATCCACCTTCTCGTAGCCTTATTACACGACCTCGTTCAAACTCGGTGAGCTGTTGATAATTGCTTCTTTGTCTTCTTAAAGGCATTCTTGTGGCTGACATCAACTCAATACTTCAAATTTCCCAGACAGATAACACTAACGAACTTCACAGCACGCATTTAAAGCAACCCCGATTTGTGTGCAAGTTCTGAGTGGCGCTACTAGCACCACACTTAAGCACAAAATTTGAGTCGATGTCATCTTTCAAATGTATATATAAACACACCTCCTAAATCTCATTTATCTAACACAAGTCTTTCTTGATGGTGTGATTTTTTTTTCGTCAGGGAAAATAATTTATTTAGAAATTGATTAATTTCTAAATAGATTGTTATATATTCAAACGATTCCAATGAATCCATTGTAACCGATTTATAAAATTTTTTAAAAAATATCATTTGCGAATTAAAAAAACTATATAATTATTTACTGCAGTAATTTAAGTTTTCAAGACTCGTGTGTTTTCAATAGTTCGTGAACGTCTTCGAAAAATTAAGTTTAAACATTAACATCAACTTCTATGGCAACAAGATGCAGATATCGTACAATCATACGATGTTCTCCTAGACAAAACTATAATTGAGCAGAATTATTCTTTTCCGTAAATACTATTTTTAATTAATTGCGAAAGCAATTATATGTTAATCATATAAGCAAACTCTTTACATATTCGAATAAGCCTAACTCTATATTTATATAAACATCCAAACGCGATTTATAAGAAAATATAAAATTAATCCCTCAAAGATATTTTAGCATTATGGATGTATTAATATCGATATTATCTGACATTTTAGAATTTCCATGTAATAAAAATGAAAGAAATAGTTCGTAATCACAGATTCAGTTAAAAGTATTTTCAAGCGTTTTCTTAAAAAAATCAATTTTTTCGATATTATTGTTATTTTTATTACAAAAACATATTTTGACATAATTGTCTAATGTTAAAATATTCTATCCTCATCATGTTATCGTTGTTCAAAATTATGAGACGCATAGGTTTTGATACGAGGACATTTGTGTCGGATTAACACTTGAAAGCATTTACAATAAAAACAAAGCTATTTACTTTAGGAGAAGTGTAAAAGACAGATGTATTTCAAAGTATTACGTTGCGTACTACTTGTCATCTAAAAAGATAAGTAAATATCTGAAAATTGAATTACTGTCAAAATATTCCATTCTCTCTCGCTTAAAAAAACTCAATAAATACATACACACAATAAACCCATCTAAAATATAGCATTTGTCATTTTTTTCGGATATGTACAAAAAAGTATCGGTTTTTAAATGTTTTAAAGAAATGAAAAGACAAACAAAACTTTCGTCTCGTTCTATAAGTTGACTCGAAAAGGATTTACAAAAAATCCAATATGTTTCTGAAAAAAAAATAGAATTTTTTGAGGGCAAAATGAGGTTATCTTTTGTTTAAAAGTAAAATATTTGGACAGCTACTTTTCTTGAGTTTGACAGGTAGAAGTTAAGTAGAAGAAATGTGAATAATGACTTAAAATGTATCACAAAATTTTAATTTGGAGCATTGAATTTATATCAAAAATACACGTTTTGCGAAAAACATAATTTGAGATAATGTAAATTGATCTCAGTTCACGTTTTCTAAATGAAATTGAAATTATGATACGTTTCATTCCTAAGAATATCTATTTTTAATCCAGTTAGTTTTAAAATATATGTTTTTTTGTTTTAAAGGTTTTGAAATACTTGTGTGTTTCGGTTTTATTTTTTTATGTGTTGCTTTTGAAGAAAAGACACAAAGACCCAGAAAGGGGGGAATTACATTTAATACATGCATGTTGTTTGATATTTCATAAATTGACCTAAAAATCAAGTTAAATACACAAAAATAAAATCATCAGGAATTTAAAGTGGGTTAAAATATTTTTCCATTTTTCGGCAACTTCTCTAAATTCCTGGAAACTAATGAAATAAATGATTACCTTTTTATTCTCAGAATAATGAGTAAATTTTATTGCAAAAAAAATCATTAGATTAAAAAAGAAGGTTATTTTTAATGTAATGACGTGACTTTAAAGTAAATATATAAAAAATATAATTAATTATAATTTGTAAAGAAAAAGTTACAGTTCGGAAGATTTTGTTTTGATATTTATGGTAATTAAGTATATTCCTTTTTTTTGTTTGCATGATATGATGACCGTATAACACATTAATATATTTTTCTATAACTGAAATATCTTTATTAAGGTCTTAGGCCACCCTAGAATTTTGGAAAAATCGAATTTTTTTTTAAATTTTAAAAGGTTTCCTAGAATCTAAGAAATGATGTTCAAAAAGATTATGGCTGGGAAAAATCTCTTTGTACTCGGTTGTCGAAATTTAGTACAAGGCCGTCTGGTCCGCAGCGAATTCCTTTTGTGAGCGGTAGACGGAAGGTACGTTAGAGTATCTTCCCTAATACCTGGGTACGTTAGGGTACCCTAACGTATACCTGGTTACTTTAGGGTACACGGCAGATGTTATTGAAAAAATTTATTCCCTGACTAGTCTAGACGAGTTTAGACTTGTGGAAAGTCTGTTTCAGTCACTTAGGCACAGCCAAGCATTTGAGAAGAAAGCTCTAATCGACAAACACTCGTTTCTATCGATACTTCTTTTTCCCCTTGTAATTATTGATTTATTTTTATAATGAGTGACAGAGTGGTGCACAGTGAGAAGGAGGAAAGAAAAACGTCTTTTTGCAACATCAAGAGATTAAAAATATCTCGAAGAAGACCATTGAATCGCCATGAGTTAGAAGCACCAGATGACTTGAATGCCTGTACATCTGCGTTTGTGTGTTCGATGACGGATTTTGTTCAATTTTGTACATAATGAAGGAAATGCACTGGAAAATAGGCCCAAATAGCTACGAAATGTGCCTGGAGATCGACTAAGAGTGCACAAAGCTTCCAGAGACATCGCTATGTGACCGGTGAAAAGAATCAAGAATCCGTTCAAGATCAAGCAGGAAAGAAATACAAGAAGAGAGGACGATAATCAGTGGTATGGTGCAGGCATTGGAGATTAAAGGTATTGCAAAATTATTCATGATTTTTTCTACTGCTCAAAACTTCAAACGCGTTTATCTCAAAACTGCATTTTTTGAGTTGGCCGGTCTCATAACTCAGACAATTTTCAACCGATTCACTTAAAAGTTTGAATATGTCTTGAAAAATACATTGTCTATGGAAGTACGTAGGATTTTTTTAAATATTGCATAGTTCTGTTATTAACGATTATCTGATGATTTTTTAGGCAAATTTTTTACTTTCCACTTTAGAAGTGCTTCATTTGGTCAAAAAGCAATTGATCGTAAAAATCCTGCGTACTTCTATATAGCAGTTATTATATATAATCGAAAAATATTCATTGATTCATTATGATTAAAAAATTACAGGAGCTGTTAGTCCAGCCATGAACTCTGAAAAAACGGAGACGTCTTCGTGCAGTTGCCATTTTCTAAACAGTCACTGATATGTATGACAACACCCCATTTTTGTAATATCGATTTATTTTGTAGTATTTCCAGGAAAGATTCCCCAAAAGCCTACTTTTTTCGGCCTCTAGAGTGGGCTAAGGCCTTAATAATGCACAATATTTATCTATCTATTTTTAATTTATAAATTTAGTCTCTTTCTTTTCCATCTTGCTACCGATTTTAATCACTTTGAATTAATCAATTGAACAATAATCTAATCTAATTAGTATGTATGATAATATTTTAAACATGTCAAAGAACACACAGGTAAATTAAAAAGGGGGAGTGAGTGAGTGAATATTAACGTCGTACTGTTCTAAATAGGGGGAGGGACAACCTAAACAATATTCTTAAGAAATAGGAGAATAAAATAAAAAAAAGAACTAGAGACTTTTTTCGTAACAGCAGAATTAATTCAAACTAGTAAATTATATAAATGAAGTTATAAAGTCTTAAAAACTTTATGAGTTTTGCGAGGGTTGTTCTTGTATTAATTGCAACGTTTTGCATAGTTTTTTCCCCATTCTAACAATTCTAATTCTTCCAATGTATTTATGTTGATTCTTTGAGCTTAATTTCAATTGTAAAAATTAAAAAGATTTTCATCATTTTGTTCTTTTGCCTATTTTTAATACAAGGTTCTTTGCCAAGCAAACAAGATAAGAGATTTATTGAGTTGAGACGCCCTGCAGGTGATATTTTTATTTTATTTATTAGCCGTTAACATATATATTGATAAGTCGAGACGAGATATAAGCAATTTTTTTTCTTGTATAGTGATTCTTTTGTTTATAATTAATATATTCTGCTCTCACTTTAATTAGAAGCTTAGTTTTCTTATTACTCCCAAACTGAGAAATATAAATATGTTAGATGAATGAAAGAAAGATTAAATTTTTTGCTTCATTCCTCGTAGCTTTTTCCACAAACCTTGAAACTTAAATATTAATTCAAGTTAAATTCTCACAATGTTGTAACTATATGTCTCACTGTAGTCTCAACTTAAACATGCTTGTTAAACGCTTTCATCACACTTTAAAAGAAACAGGAGCAAAACTTTTTTTTTTATAATTTCTTTACAAAACGATTATTATGATATCAGGTACTTCAAAAAAATTCACTCACTAATCTCTAGAATGCAGATTCAATTAAAAATTTTATGAAAATATAAATATACTAAAAATTTAATAGAAATTTAGTATATTGTACCACGTACATTTAATTGCCTGCATTGATTATTCACTCAAACTCTATTTTGAACACACACATCCGTAACTGTTCCATGTTATATAAATAGAGCACAGCTTGAACTATAAAATTCATTAGTAAAAATAAAACACAGAAAAATGTGCCAGTTTTTCAGTTTTATTGTAAAAAGAATGGATTATACAGCATAATTTACAAAAACAGTTTATCTTTTAACATTTATTTATTGTAAAAATTATTTTCATTTTTTTTTTTTACACTGAGTTTAATTTCATGATATTAAACTTTTTACGTACAAGTAAAAATAATTTATCTTCTGAAACTTTATTCGTAATTGAGACGTTCTAAAAGAAATAAAGAGCTCCCTTATTTCCTTTGGGGGCGTTTTTTGTTCTTTTGAAAGTACGAAGAGTATTTTTTAAATCTTTCAAAATCAAATAATTCCTCATCATTTATGCATTTGCTTTTGGTTGCCTATTTTTTTATTTTCATTAATTTAGGGAGAAGTCTATATAAAATTTAAGGTAATAAATGCAAATTATGTTTTTATTTTTCTTTGCTTAAGGTATCCGACTACGTTCGGAACCGTGATTTTAAAAAAGCGCATGAATGGATAATTTTCATATTTAGTGTCACTTAGATTAGAATACATGTATAAAATTGTTTTAAGGATATTTTGACAAAAAATTATTTAAATACAATATTTCGGCAAAAAATTAACTTAGAATAATCTTTTTACAAAATGTTCTCCTTTTATAAAAAAAATGCTTCATAAATGATATTTCGCGCGCGCGCTTATATAAAGTAAAGACTTCTCCAGAGAGGACTAGGATTTTTGAAAAATTCACATTATTTTCAGTTACCACCAACTGAAATAATTATCGACGTTTTTTTCTTAAAATTGCTCCCCTCTGTTGTCGTAAAATATGGATAAACCCACTTCTAAGTTATGTATTTCAAAAATTCTAGTTGAGCCTCTGTAGAGAGGTCTGAGCTATATATACGCAAAATATTATTATAATAGAAGCATTTTTCACAAAAGGAGAACATTTTGAAAATTGGTCATTCTACGTTCATTTTTTGTCAAAATATTGTACTTAAATAATTTTTTACTGTAATAATATTCTTAAAACAATTTTATATACATTATCTAATCTAAGTGACACTAAATATCATAAATATTATACATTGATACGATTTTGCAAAATCTCGGTTCCGAACTTGTCTCTCGGATTCCTTAAACACTCTTTTATTAAGTTTTGTGTTTAACTGCTTTTCAACATAAATTATATTATTAATTTTATTATTATTACTTTTTCCACACAATGCAAACATATCTTATTATTTAAAATTTTCTCAATAAAACGCTCAAAATCGAGATTTCAAGGAAATTTTATTTATAGATGATAAAAATAGTAATATCAGCTTTTACCATTTGCTAAAGACTGGTTTGAAAATGTTGTAAATGATCACAAGCTTTGATTCAAACGATTCACAATTTTTCTTTGTTTGTTTTTAAACTGATTTTACTTTTTAAAAATACGTGTATAATGATAGAAGATTTTTGAATTTGAAAAAAATTATTTCTTTATTGCAATAGATATCCTGAATTTTGTAGACGAGAATGTAGTTATAATTTTTTTAATGTTTAAATTGGGATAACTACATTTTTATGCCTTCAGTTCTAACACTTATGTTTTTATTCATTGAAGCAAAAGTCATTGAAAGTGAAAGTAGTACATTTTTTTCTAAAAATAATGTTTGAAGACATCAGAGTATTATATTCCACAACACCATTTTTACGGAAACAGATCAACACGGTTTTTCTATACAGTAGAACGTCGTTCATCCGAACGTTTATTATCCGGAGCATCAAATATCCGGACCAGTTTTTTTTGTCAACTACATGTACTGTATATGGATCCGTTTTCGAACAGTGCAATGTTCCACAATTGTTTCGCGTGAGGCCAAAAGTGGTGGGAAAACCCGTGAGGGATACTTGGGGAATTTCATTTGTGTGTCATTTGGTAAACATCTGCGCGGAATATTAGATCAGGTTGTTTCCAAGTGAGGGGGTGTATACGTGCTCTTTTGTTGAGTTGTGAACTGCTATGGCTTCGAATTCAAAACGGAAGCGCAACGTCTTGAACATGAGACAAAACTTGAAACATTGAACCGTCTCGAGAAGGGAGAAAGTGGAGCGTCTCTAGCACGGTTTTATAATGTTGGAAAGTCAACAATTTCTGACATAAAAAATATCCGAGAAACCATTTTAAATTTTGCGTCAAAACTTGACTCAGAAGATGGCTGGAAGAAAAAGAAAACCATGAGGGAAGCAAATGATGTTGTTCTTGATCGTGCACTTTACTTGCGGTTTTCTCAAAGAAAGAGCAAAGGGGAACCTATGTCGAGCCCTGTGTTGTGGGAAAAAGCTATGGAAATTAACAAGAAATTAGGTGGTTCGGCTGATTTCAAAGCTAGCACTGGTTGGTTAAAGAACTTTATAAATCAGGATTTCAAGAATGCGACGAAGAAGATGTAGAAACCTGAAAGGCAAGCGATACAAAAGACTGTGGATTTCGAATGCAAAATGATGACAAGCTTGTGACTTCCTAGCAAGAAGAATCCGACCCTGTCGGCGATGAAACGGATGAAGACGACGACAACAACAACAACGAAAGTAGCAAAGATCCATCAAATGCTGACGCATTTTCTGCGTTAGAGACAGCTATGAAGTTGGATGAAGAACAATCAGAGTGCTGTCCTACTCAAAAAGTGCTGCTCAAGAGAATTAGAGACCTTGCAGCGAAAAAAAGGTGTACAATCGTACAGCGAAAAATAAGTGATTATTTTCCACAATAAAGGTAAAATTGTGACATTTTGCAGCTATTTTGCTTTTTCTTCAAGCACGTTTCCCGCATGGGATGATTTTCAATATTCGTATGGTGTCTGGTTTCATATACAGTAGAACGTCGTTTATCTGAATCAATTGGGACCGGACACCGTTCGGATAACAGAAAGCTGAATGAGATTCATGCAGTATATGAAACCGGACACTATACCAATATTGAAAATCATAACATGTAGGAAACGTACTTGAAGAAAAAGCAAAATAGGTGCAAAATGTCGCAATTTTACCTTTATTGTGGAAAATAATCACTTATATTTAATGATTATTAATGAAGTTCCCCAAATATCCCTGACGGGATATTTGGGGACGCTCCGGATAATAAACGTTCGGATAAACGACGTTCTATTATACTGCATGGATCGCATTCGGTTTTTGGTTATCCGAACAATCGCGCATTCGAACGGCCCCCGGTCCCAATTGATTCGGATAAATGACGTTCTACTGTATGCATAAAAAAAAAGAAATGATAGTGTTACTTTGATCGAGAGTTCGAGGATTTTATGCAGATCAATCGCAAAGAACAAGACAGTTCTTTAAGAGCGTTGAGAATTCATTGCCGAGAAAACAATCCGTGAAATATAGGATTCAGCAGCAAAATTCGCAGAATAAATCTCAAAAGGTCTCCACACCGTCAACAGACTCGGACACAATGATCAGTGTCTAAAATACACGTATGCAAAAGATTCTTCCCAAGCACTACTCAACAGCCGAGCTAATCGTTTTTCTTCACGGTCAAGGCAAGACTACTAATCGCTAGTCAAAACAATACTGACTACTCACTGGTCATTTTCGGCAAGCATCTCTCTATTTATAGGCCTCGCGGATTATTCGAGAAAGTACCGCTTGCGTCAAAAATTATGAAATTTGTGTATTTCTCCAAAAATTTCCAGAAGAATCCACAGGGTTACGAACTCACCAAAAATAGTCACCAACTTAGTCAGCCAAAAATGATGCCAACTTGGCTCTATCTCCAAGATTTCGTCAAGTTCCAATTGAATCATCAATATAACCCAAGAGATGGCGTTGCTTGAGAATATTACATTTTTAACAAAAATTAAATATAACATTGAGTAATAGAAATGCATTACATATCCAAATACAGATTATTTACACTATTTTATACAAAATTCGAAACACTGCCCCCTAATCAAAGACTGTACATCCTGAGCAGTATAATCCCTGAGTAAGAGGCATCTATAAGACACATAAACTATTCTCATAATAATCCATCATAAAGTAACAAATACTCAACATCACAAATAAAGCAAATAAATCCGAAAAACATAAACAAATACAAAAATAAAATTCAGGAGTTAGAAAGGAGAAATGATTTACATTATTTACAACATAATTAGTGACCATGGATTGAACTTAAGGATCTTATTCTCCTTGGCCAAAGGGCTAGCCTATTGTAATATATTACCCCTTCAGTTTTGTGTGTGATGAGATCTCTGCATCCGAACAATAACGTCTTTCAGTCTTTTAAGGACTGTATAAGGACCGGCCCAGTTGGCCTTCAGTTTTGGAGAGAGTCCTTTGCGACGTTTCGGATTTCACAACCCCACTTTGTCACTTTAGTGAAAGATCTGTACGGTTATTCTAGCGTCGTATCGAGTCTTCATCTTCTCAGAAGCCATGACAATTCTATACCTAGCCAGAGGATGCATCTCCTCCATCCATGCCTGGAGTTTCTCGACATACTCCTCAGGAGCCAATGGAACATATGGTGGCCGGCTGAACAAAATATTTTCAGGCAAACGAAGAGCATCTAGGAAGGGGAATAGCCGGTGGTCTCGTGAACGGCACTCCTGTAGGCCAGCAAGAAAAGAATCAGTTTCTTGTTCCAGTCCTGTTGATTACTGGACACCAGGAGAGGGGGAAGCTGTTCAGGATGGTCCGATTGATCCTCTCTACCAAGCCATCAGACTGAGGATGCAAAGTTGTTGTCCGTGTTTTCTCGATGCCGAGTATCTTGCAGAGCCTCTGGCAAACTACAGAATCGAAGCTCCTCCCTTGATCAGAGTGCAGTTGTAGAGGAACTCCGTATCTTGAGATTCAGTATTGAACAGTCGGGGCCTCTTGGTCGGGAATAGGATAGGCTTCAGACCACTTAATGAAATAATCCATGGCAACCAGGATGTTGTTGTTGCCATCTAATGATCTCGGAAGTGGGCCTAAGATGTAAAAAGCTATTCATTCGAAATGCGCTCTTACATTATAGAGATCCAATGATCTTGTAGTGCTTTTTCTTGGACTTTTATGTGCTTCAAAGGGATCACATGTGTGAAAACACTTCTAAACGTCACTTCGCACATTGTTCCAGTAGAAGCGCTCCCGGACTTTTTTAGGGTCTTCATAACACACCAAAATATCCTCCAGTTGGACTAGCATGGAGTTTCTTAAGGACTGTTGAAACTCTTGTCTTTCGTGGTATTATTTGCCATCTGATTGATTTCCCGTAGTCAGACTCCTATTTACGATAAATAAACACCATTCTTCAGATGGAGAAAGTCCCAAAGATCCCAGTAACGCTTCCCTGTAGGAAGGAAAGGGGCGATGTCTTGCCAGCTAGGATTTCTGTCAGATTATTGTTTTGAATATATAATTGGTTTTATCTCAGGATCAGCCAGTTGATCTTTCCTGACGCTCTTAAAACCCAAGGGTCTGATTCTGAAGTTGATGGCATTGACACTTGGCGGACTACATGATCTACTCAACTGCTACACAAAATTGCTACCCCAGAAAGAAATGCCGATAAGACAATGATATTTATTGGACAAATATATTATGCCGGAAATAAAAAGTGATTAATATTTCAAGAAATTTGGGAGAATAGCTCATGAGAAATCAGTACCAAAAAAAACCATCTCTAGCAGTAATAACAGCACTTACATGCCTGGGTATTGAGTCAAACAGAAATTGGATGACATGTACAAATACAGATGACTCTGCAGCTTTAACACGATATCACATCTCGTCAACCGTAGTGACTGGCGTATGGTGACGAGCCAGTTAGGCAACCATAGAACAGACGTTTTCTATTGGTAAAAGATCTGGTGAACATGCAGTCCAGGGCAACAGCCAAGCATTTCTCAGGTCAATGAAGGTCCGTGCAATACCGGCAACATGCGGTCGTACATTATCTTGCTGAATCACAAGGTTTCGCAGGACTGGAATAAAGGGTAGAGCCATGGGTCGTAACACACCAGAAATGTAACGCGCACTGTTCGAAGTGACGTCAATACGAACAAGACGTTATCGAGACGTGTTTCCAATAGCACCCTTTACCATCATGCCATGTGATGAGCGAGTACGACGATGATGATTGCACGCTTCTAATCCAACACTATGCAGCCAAACACGGATGCGACCATCTTGATGCTGTAAACCAGTGCTTCTCAAACTTTCAATATTTGCGACCCAATATTCAATCATTACTTTCATCGCCCCCCCCCCATACAATAACAATGTATTGAATTCAATAATACTATACTTTGAAGCTAAACCTACAGTACTACTTTAAACTCTTAAGAGTGCCACCGGCGTATATAAACGTCTCACTTAGCCAGTGTGTTAGTTGTACCGGACGTATGTATACATCTTTCCTAAGTGCGATTTTTTCTGTGTGCATTGGTATCCATAAAATTATTAAGAAGGCTTTTGATTGCAATAAAAGGAACTTGACAGTGTTTAGAAGGATTTACTTATTTATTCCTCTTCTTCCCTCTACCCCAATACACCAGTTACGCTCACCACTTTTTAAACGATGGCATTGGGGAGCGAATCGCGTAATTTTTAATCGGCTTTTAAGGGATTAATTATAAACCGTATAAATTATCGAGATAAGTGTTAGCTTTTATTTTTAATTTTATATATGACAAGCCTATGGAGACACTGGTAATGATTAAACTTGTTCTTAACTTAGTACTGTTAAATTAATTATAAAATGCATTGCTGCGCAGTACTGATATATTTATAAGTGTAAATGTGTATTTTATTTTTTATTTGT
The DNA here is from genome assembly GCA_019973955.1 of Trichonephila inaurata madagascariensis. NCBI lineage: Eukaryota > Metazoa > Arthropoda > Arachnida > Araneae > Nephilidae > Trichonephila > Trichonephila inaurata. Next base: position 309,099 of record BMAV01011069.1, read on the forward strand.
TTGCTTTCAGTAAATTAATAATTTTTATAAAAAATAGTCTTTCTTTCTCGACTTTGCAATATGCTCGCGGCCCCCTTGTAGGGCTATCACGCCCCCTAGGAAGCACGCCCTACAGTTTGAGAAACACAGCTGTAAACAAAACCTGGATTAATCTGAAAAATTGACGTCTCCCTATTCATGCACCAGGTTCGTTGTTGATCATACCATTGAAGACGCTCCTGTCTGTGATGCAGTGTTAAGGGTAACCGCGGCCATGGTCTCCGAGCTGAGAGTCCATGCCGCAACGAACATCATCGAACTGTTCGTGCAAACACTTGTTGTCCTGTAAATGACCCCAATTCTTGACTCAGGGCTCGTGACGTGGCTGCACAATCCATTAAGGCTATGCGGATAACAGGCCTGTCTTCTCGGCTGCAAATGATAGGGTGCCGTTGATATCCTGCACGGCGTTCCTTATTACCATCCGGAACCCATCAATTTCATATTCTGTTGTCAATGGATTTCGACCACCGCGAGCAGCAATACTGTGATACGATAAACCGCAATTATGGTACGCTACAATTTGATCTTCATCAAAATCAGAAACGTGCTGGTATCTATTTCTGCCTCTTACAAGAGGCATCACAACAACTTTTCAACAGATAACAACACTCAAATGGAATTCGTGTATGAGAAACCGGCTGAAAAATTTCCACATTTAAATACATTATAGGTGTCGTTAGCGGTACCTGCTTTGTCTGAATGTGTGTGCGTTGAAAGGCTAATCATTTCCATACCACAGCACCTTCTTTCTGTCGTTTAAGTTTCACGTTTGTGTCACGTCACCAGCAATTTTAATGGTCAGTAGTGTATCATGACAATTTCTTTTCCACTCTCGTGCAGTATTTGCAACTATTAGGACAGGGTGTTCTCGAAAGGGCATATGCATTTCCGTGTGCCGATCCTTTTCTGTGGCGAATTTCTACATCATATTCCTGTAGCCTTTGTATCCACCCGGCTATTTGGCCTTCTGGATTTCTAAAAATCAGTAGCTAGGTCAATGAAGCATAATCTGTTTGCAGCATGAACCTTCAATTTTAGAGGTAATGATGGAAGTGCTCCACAGCTTTTACGATAGCAAGTAGTTCCTTCCTGGTCACACAATAACTTCTTTCTGGTCTCGGCAGACACTTAGTAAAATAGGTGTGGACACGCTCCTGACCATCTATTTCTTGGGACAACAAAACTCCGATGCTCTCATGGCTTTTATCTATATCTAGGATGAATTGTTTCCCAGTTTCAGATTATGCAAGAACTGGAGCAGATGTTATAATGTCTTTGAGCTTGTTAAAGGTGTGATTACAGTCGTTCATCCAGATGAATTCCTGTTTTGTTTCGGTTATCTTATGAAGTGGTCTGGCGAATGTTGAGAATATTTTCAAGCAATTCCAGTAATGCGTGCTTAAGTCTAAGAAACTCCGGAGCTGTTGAGAATCCGTCAGGTGGTTTCAGTCCTTCAAAGCCAAAATCTCATCCGGGTCCGTTCAAACAACTTCCGCCGAAATATTTTGCCCGAGATAGGTGATTTCACACTGAAACAGGTGGCACTTGGATGGACTTAACTTCAGATTAGCTTCCTTCAGCTCTTGTAGTGCACGTCTTATATTGTTAAGATGTTCTTCGAAGGAACGCCAACGATGATGTCATCAAGGTAAAGCAGGCAGTCCTAGTACAAAGGCCCTCCAAGGACTGTTACTATAAGACGCTCGAATGTTGCAGGTGCATTACACAAGCCGAAAAGCATAACCTTAAATTGCCACAGTCCTTGTCTCGTGGTGAAGGCAGTTTTCTCTTTGTCCACCGGATGGATTTTTACTTGCCAATACCCGCTCTTGATATCTAGGGTAGAAAACCGGGTATTGCCGGCAAGTGTGTCAAGCGTGTCATCTCTTCTTGGCAGAAGAGAGCTGTCCTTCTTGGTGACGTCATTCAACCGACAATAGTCCACACAAAATCTGGTACAGCCATCTTTCTCCTTGATCAAGACGATGGGAGTCGCCCAAGGACTTGATGATGGTTCGATGACTTTTCATTATCTTGCAAGTCCTTGATGAGTTTTGGACGTCTTGTTTAGCAAACGGTAGTCGTCGGGGGTGCTGCTTAATAAGAGGATGCTCTCCCGTATCAATTCGGTGTTGTGGTAGTCTAATTTTTCCAAGGTCCTGTGATGTACTTGAAAATAGGCTTTGGAATTCTTCAATCAGCTGTCCTGTGGCACATTTCTATTTCTCGTCTAAGTAGGTGTTTTGAAGTAAATCCTTGACTAGATCGTCCGAAGAAAGGTCTTGGCTATTGTACTTTCTGTCTACACAAATGATGGGAGCACAAGCTACGATTAACTCTCCTTCCTGGATAGTCCTCGTCTTATCACTGATGAAAGACACTCTCACATGGATGACGGACCTTTGAGATGTCTACTTCCGACAAAGTTATTAGTACTTCTGCTTTTGAACTGTCTGGGTCAAGATAATCAATTAGGCCGAATTGGAATTTTCTATTTTCTGCTATTAAGCAAAGTATTATACATTTGGCTCTTGGTGATAATGAGATGTTGGGTTTTTCTAGAATTTTCTGGTTGGGTTCGAATTCAGTTTGTAGGTCAAAAAGCGTGATGTCTTCAAATTTTGATTGCATGCTATTTTCAAAGTCCAATTTGAAGTTATTGTTCTTCAGAAAATACAGTCCAAGAATTCAGGGATCGGTAATATCTGCTATATATGCCGTATGGTGATAGTTGATATTTTTAAAACTTTGAGTGATGTTAGCTTTTTCATGTGCGGGAATCTTGTCACCCGTCACTGTTTGCAAGGATACGCAGGGTGGCGTTCAGATAATGTTTACTTTTGAGTTTCGAGCCAGATTTTCTCTTATTATAGACACATTGGCTCCAGTATTAATAACCATACGGCACGAGATGTTATTTACCGGTCTTATCACGTATAGTCTATTGTCGCCGCCATCCATCGCGTTAATCTGAAGAACCTTGTTATGGGGCTTTTCATTATGTGGCAACCTTCACCCCACGAGATGGTCATATACTAGTTTCGAAGATGAGACTGTTTTCTCTTCCTTCCTTGCTCGGGGACATTTTGTTCTCAGATGCCCCGTTCCACCACAACCCCAGCCGTTAAAGTTTGCGACATGGTCGATCTTCGTTGACCATGTCGTGGGGTTTCGGCGTAAGTTAGAAGTGTGGGATTCTCGAAATGATGAGACATTTTAGAATTCTTAATATGACTTTTATTAAGAATTTAATTTCAATGCTTAAAAAGTTCATGTTTTTCTTTCTTTTAGAATCAGTCATTTAAAAAATAAAATGTCAAAAACGGTTTTTTTTTACGATATTTCAAAAAAAATATTTAAAATTTTAATTAAATATTTAATAACTTTGTCATTTATAAAGATAATCTCACGAAACTTTTTTTCCGTCTGTAGAAGATTATTATCAGTGATATGTAGGAATATATTGAGAAAAAATTACTTAAAAATTACAAATTTTAAAACCTTTTTGTGTTTGTCGTCTAATACCATTTTTGCGAGAGTTCATTTATGTAGTACTTTTTCTTACATTTCTTCTTTAAAAATTATTGTTGTTTATTGTCGGTGTGTGAAATTCGGAAACTTCAACTTAAAAAAATAAAGACCTAAAAAAAATTAATAAAAAACGCGATTTTTTGCGGAAAGCCAAGGGTTTGGCGTCAAAAACCAGTTTCGCACCAAATTGACACACAACATCTACTTCACCACGTCCACTTCACATTTTTTCATAGGTTACACTAGAAAAATTAGAGACTATTACAAGTGAAAATCATCAAATTTTGGCTAGTAAAAAAAAATTGCAAGTGAAAAATTTATTGTTGTTTCAATTTTCATCACTTTTTCTTTATTAATGTTTATTTAATTTTCAAAACTATAAATCATAATTGATGCCAGATTAAGATGACAAGTTGTATTGAATACATTTCTGGGATTCATTTAAAAAATATATTTCTCAATATCAAAATTTATTCTCTTTCATAAAATTTATAGCCTACTTAAAAATAATGCCTGAATGTATAACTTTTTTAACATTTATATAACCGCATAATAAAAACTTAAAAAATTGCCCATTTCAATTTGAAAATTTTTGTTGACATATTCAATTTAATAAGCATAACTTCCATAGAAAAAAATAAAAACACTGTTCATCTACACGATTAAAATTCGTAGGTAAGCAAACCTATCTAAGTTTCTACGTGTGCTTATCTTCTCACGAAACGCACGACACAGAAACTCGCCGAAGATACCAAAAGATCAGGAATGATCCGAGGAATCCGTTTTGACCATTTATATTCTGATATTGCAATTAGTTATAAAGATATTAATTAAAAATCTTTGTTTTACTCATGCGTATTGTCTCTACCGCCACACAAAGTGCAAAACCAAGAGGTGAATTTTTTTTTATCCCCGACGTTCGTAAACACAATCTAATTTTTTTTATGAGACTCAGACAAAAAATAATTACACAATCGGAAGGAATCATTTACTTCACCACGATACGGTATAATTTATTTTACAAAATAATGATATTTTCTATTTTTTACGATTTTTTCTAAAATGAGTCAAAATCGATACGTTTTTATGAAAATGATTTCTAAATCGTTCCGTTTGCATTTTCTTTCGCGTTAATGAAATGATATTCTACACTAAATAAGTTCATGCATTTCTCTTTTAGAATCAGTCATAAAAAAAATAAAATGTAAAAAACTTTTCTTTTTACGATTTTTCAAAAAATATTCAAAATTTTAATTAAATACTTAATAACTTCTTTATTTATGAAAATAAAATCTCACAAAACTTTTTTTTCCGTGTGTGGAACGATATTATCCGTAATCTGTACAAAGATTGAAAAAATTACATAAAAATTACGGTTTTTTTAAGAAAAAATTGTGTTTTTCGTTTTTTTTTCCCCTTTTTGCGAGAAATATTTAAGCATTATTTTTGTTACATTTTTTGTTTGAAAATTACCGTTGTTTGCAATCGATATATGAAATTTGAAGACATTAACTTAAAAATGAAGCCCCCCCCCAAAAAAAAAGTTAAAATTTTACAAATAACGCAATTTTACAATAGCCAAGGGTTTGGCGGCGAAAACCTGGTTGGCACCAATGACTCTTTTCCTCCGTCTCGTTTGATGAAAGGTTACACTAGAAAAGAAGATGCGCCTATAAATATTGAAAATCAGCAGATTTGGTGAAATTGAATATCTCTCTTCCTTTTATTTTAAAAGTCTTTTCACTCCTTTTTCCTCGAGAATTTCGTGGCACGATCGACAGAGAGCTTGATAACTACAATTTGTACCCGTGTTCGAAACAACATCATTGCTTAATTTTAATGATTTTTTAAAAAAATACTAAAAATTTTATTCGCGCATTTAATAACTTTGCCAGCACCACTTTATAATTGGAAAGATAACTTATATTGTCTTTGTCACAATACAGTATGTTTTTTTTACAAAGCAACGATACTTTACATATTTTATGATTTTTTCTAAAATGAATCAATATCGATGCGTTTATATGAGAATGATTTTTTAAAAAACTCATACTTTGATCATTTAGAGTTAGTGATTTAAAAAATAAAATGCCGAAAACTTTTCTTAACGAATTTTTAAAAAAATACTCAATTTTCAAATATTTAATAACTATTTATCAAATTCAAATTTTTTATAACTTCTTCATTTATAAAAATAATTGCATGAAACTTTTTTTCCCGGATATCGAACATTTCAAAAAATGCTCCCGATTTTAATTCAACATTTACTATAGTTGTGAAATTTTGTAGTTATAAAAATTTCTACTCTTTTCAACATACAGCTAATTTTAAAAAGGTACATTTTCGTTTCCGGGGCTTAAAAAGTTCCAAAGTGAGTGAGTGAATATTAAAGTCCCACTGTTCACTTACTCGAGAGTTTGAACCATTGTCAAGTGACGAGGATGCGACTTGAGCTGGTACCCATCTCTCTTAACTACCATACAACACCAACACTAGGACGTGTAAACTCTCGACAGATTCAACAGCGGGTCTTCTGCGGTAACCAAAATTTTAAAAGGGCAGTAATAATTAATTGTGTTAAATTACCACGCGAATTTTGTAATGACGTTAATATAGAAATCCCACACACATACCAGGAACGGCTGATAGCAAGAGGGGAAAGGGAATTTCCATGACAATATGTTATGCATTTAAAAGTGTTCGTGCAACGCCGGGGGGGGGGGGG
>BMAV01011069.1:315496-334574 GCA_019973955.1 Trichonephila inaurata madagascariensis
GCCCGAGCAACGCCGGGCTAAGAGGAGGAGGGGGGTGGGGGATGGATGTCATTTTGAAAAAGATTATTAGAAGTGCTAATTTTGAGAAGGAAAGTGAAAATTTTTAACTGTAAAGAAAGCCCGTGCTACGCCGGGCCATGCAGCTAGTATAATATATTCTTTATTATTAATTGCCTTTCTATTTTCTATACCTTATAATGGTACTTCAAGCATTTTCTTAAGGTACGAAAGTTATTTTAATTTGAAAATATGTTTTCTTTTGTTTTACTGAACGCGCGCGTAACATAATTTTGTAATACATTTTTTAAAATTACGTACCATTTCTTATAAAAAATTCTTTACACACACATATCTAAACTAAATCAAAACAGAATTAACCAGTTATTTTAATGAAATAGCTGCATAATATCGCTCCTCTTGACGGCGGGTCTTCAGCGGTAGCCAAAATTGACAAAGGGCAGTAATAATTAATTGTGAGAAACCACTACGAGATTTCTAGATTTTGAGTGCTTACAGAGCATGGGTGGAAAAATAAATTCGACAACGTTACTCCTCCCCCCCCCTTCTTTTTTGCCACTGATATGGTTATCAATAAACGAGATTTTTTCTTTTACTGCCATTTTTTAAGCAAACGGTGTCACAATTAATTATACAAAAGAACATTTTTAAACAATCTTATTATAAAGTAATGAATATATGATAGTTTTGTATAATATATCTTTTTTTTCGTCAGATACGTGTCTAAATTACTTACTAAACACAGTTGAATGAAAAACTATAAAATTATAATAAAATACTAAAATATTTTTTCCAGATAGTATTCTTTTCTTTTTGAATTTTTTTTTAGTGAATGTTAACATATATCTAGGCTTTCCCCCATATTGTTTTTTTATTATTATTATTTTTACACTTACATATGTTTAATCAAACATTCAAATGATCAGAAAAAAAAATCGTTGCAATTGCTATTTGTAAGATTTTTTAATTCATTATTTATAGATAATGGATTTAAATTAATATATTAAATAAAACCAAAGTAGTATTTCTGTTATTTCATTACTAAATTAATTATTTGTTAATAAAAAAGTACATCGTCTATTATTTTGGATCAAAATACATTTTGGAGACATTTTTAAGCTAACTGTATGTAACGATTCATGGAAATCTATTTTATTATTTTAGATTCTTAGAAACTAACTATTATTAAAAAATGATGAAAGGGTTTTTATTATTATTATTTTCAGCATCAGAACCTTTTCCTTTTTATTGCTGTAAATTTATAATTTTTTAACTAAATCAATATAGTTTTTTATAAGTCATTGATCGCGAAATTTCAAGATAAACCTTATATCTGGGGGGGATAGTTCTATACTCAGAAAAGTCACTTTAACACCGGGCTATAGAGAAATAAAAAAAAAACGTGTCTGATAATCGAAATATGTGAAAGAAATTTCGGAAAAGGGAATTGTAATGACGTTATTATAGAAATCACACACACACATGGGGAAGTCCTGACAGCGAGAGGGTAAGAGGAATTTTCATGACAATAAGTTATACATTCAAAGAAATTCAAGCATTGCAGGGGGTAAATGGAGGGGAAAGAAACCTGTCTGACTGTGAAAAGAAGTGAAAAAATTTCGAAAAAGGGAATTTTAAAAACATCATTATAGCAATCCCTCACATCGTACTCTTGTATATAACCACACATAAGTGCTGGTTTAAAGAAGGAAAGAGGAAATTAACATGAGGTATACGCGCGGTAAAAGCCCGTGCAACGCCGGGCTAAGCGGGGGAAAGAAACAAAGAAGTCAAAGTAATTTCGAAAAGAAATAATGGAAGTGGGGATTTTGTGAAAGGAAGAGAAAATGCATAAAAGTAGAGAAATGACGTGAGGGCCCTGCAGCTAGTCCTTAAGTAAATGTTGTTAAAGGCACCTGTCTGACAGTGGCAGATCGAGGCTCACGAAATGCCTCGCGGTCAATGGCTAGATGTTCGCCTGTCATTAGCATTGGCTTGGAGTACCATACAGGTGACAATGTTATTTGGCTTGCTTCTACCCCGATTTTGAGGGAGAACGCCCTGGGGGGGGGGGGAGTCATCGGCCTCCCATTTCTCTTTCCCTTTCACCAACTTCACGAGAGGACCTGCAGCTCGACGGCTACCCTGCCGTAAAGGTACTATACATTTACAAACACCCCTGCCTTCTCCGGGAAACGGAAACCACTAACTACTATACTGGATAGGTGGCAGCTATATAAATAAAAGACACTCATGTGAAGGCCTATTCAAATCATTAGAAACCAAATGCAAGAACAATCACCAAAAGCCTTAACAGGTCTTAAGTACTAAAAAACTATCAAGAATTCATCTGAGATTTTTTTTAAAAAAAAAAAAACCTTACAAAATATTGACACAACCTCAACTATACACGCAAACGCATGCGTGTATACATACATATATATATATATATATGCAACACAAAGAATGGAAAAATTACGGATTTGATAACCAAGAACAACAAACCCGAATATAAGCAAAAGAATATATGAAAAGTCAATTGACCAAAGTAGAAAATTATCATGTTTTCTAAAGCTCTTTCATCTCGCACAATTTCTCCTCAATAACCAATAGTTTAAGTTATGTATTTTTTCCAAATATACTAAAAATTATTTATTTATAAAATATAATCACTGAATCGTATTAAATATTTATTATCGTTATTGTATTGCTAGAAACTAATCTTAAAGTTGAAGAACTTGAACCTGAACTATTCTTCAAAATCTAATTTTTTAAATAAATTTTAACCACTCGTTCTGAACATACCGTGATAAACCTGTATATTCCAATTATTGCATTAAAAATGATATTCCTGTTCAACCAAAGGTTCTTTGAAGTAAAAATCTATAAAAACAAAACTTGAGAATGAATGTCACAGAAGGAGGCTTCTCTGAGCTGGAATAACCAATCCGATCGTTTTGACGTCACGAGGGAGGATCGAAAGCATGCGCATCGTCTCCCAACATCCGTATGAAAAGGTAAATCAAGAAAGGTGAGAGCTCAGTTGCATCCCGAATGTTCAACAGTTCACTTCTCAGAAAACCTCCGATCAGAATGATCTTGAACAGTTACCCTCGTCTTAACCGGCGTTGATACCGTGAGTTATTTATGCATTTTAAAAATGTTGCATATTCACTTTATAACACTCTCCCAAGACTTCTTTTAAAGACAATAATAAGATAATGTTAAAGTCGAACTAGTTTCAAAAATTTGTAAAAAATGGGTTTTAAAAATAGATCTTATAATTTATATTTTTAAACGTTAATTTTTAAGCAATATAACTATTTTTCTATTTGTATTAGTTTATTGTGCAATAAATGAATATGTTTTTATTTCATAATGTTACACAAGGTTTATACTCAAACTAGTAAAAAATATGTATCAAGATACAATTGTCCGTGGAATTATTATTATATAATTATATATTCTGAATTCTAACTTTGTATCAGCTATTTCTGTTAAATGTTATTTTACGAATAAGTTTGCATGATCTATCGAACATTAAAAAATCGTTCATTTATAATTGAAGGGCTTACTTTTAAACAAAATCATCTGTATATAAACTATAGAAAATAACTCTTTTTACTTTTCAATTTTGTTATAATCTTATTTCTTTATTTTATATTTTTCTAGCACGTAAAAATATTTTATGGCAAACATTTGTTACAAAGAATGTATAGTTATAAAAGCAAGCACAATAAAAATAAAATAAAATAAAATTTCAGAATTTAATTACAAGAGACAGACGAACAAAAAATATCTATCTAATTTTTAATTAATATGTTGAGGAATAAAAGTAAAGGTAATTTAAAAATAATCTAAATATTATTTTTTTTTATTTTAAATCAACGTGTCTCTTTAAACTATTTGTTTTCATTTAGACACGCGCGCACATATGTATACCGATTCCCGTAATCTATGGTAAATACATTGCAGCGATGAGTGTTGAAATGTATAAAAAGTGCTTTCTTCAAAACTCTACCAACTCTAGTAGAAATTACAGTGCCCAATTTATCCTAGAACACATTTTTTAATAAGCATTAGCTGCCTATTGTTTTTGTAATGAGACAACATTTATTTAACTGTGTTTTGTTCGAAAACAAATATGAACTAATAGTCATATATAATGTTCATCAGGGGTGTCAAACTCGTTGGATATTACGGGCCGTATGGTCTATTTTATTATAAGTTGGGGCTGCATGCTTACAATCTTCAAAAATCAATGGCATACTTATGCATTATGCATTTATTAGACTCAAAGTAAAGCTCAGTGTTTTTAGTTATTATACATACATGGTAATCTTATATTTCATGTTAATTTTTAAACAAACTATACATGTTTTATATTGTTTATAAAACAACAACAAAAAAATTAAGAATTTTAATTTAACATTAGTTTTTAGAAGATATTTCGCATCGTTTTTTTTCACAAAGCAAGTCATCTAAATTTGATTACTGTGCTGATGTCATTTTTAAAATTGGCAATAAATGGTGATTGGGGTTAATCTAAATCTTTCGAAACTTTCGCTATTTATCATTGAAGAAATAATTGCCCTCATAAATGAGTGCTTCTGAATATAGCCGTTATTTGCATAACTAATGATAAATTTTAGGAAATCTATCTTCTGATATAAATATGTATAAAAATCTAGAATTCCATCTTCCATAGATTTCTGCTTCAACAAAGAATCACAGTGGATTTCAATTAATTTCATTTGTAAGCTTTCACGAACAATTTCAATGTCGATAGATAGAGGTGATGTAAAAGTGCAAACCCATAGCTCACAGGTTTTAAAATTAGAATTAAAAATTTCGTTTCAAACAATTTAATCTTGTGAGTGTATTCAGCAAATTTTAATTGATGGAACTTAATCATAAAATATTGACAACTTTCGAAATGAGACAAGTTTTCTTTTTCTATTTATTTTCGCCAAAGTAGTAACATTTAATATTATCAAATATAGTTGTAACAACATGATTTTTGCATTAAAGCTTACAATTAAGTTGATTAAGATGGCTTGTGTGTAATATCAACAGAGAAAGCCATGTCCTTTATCCATTGTCCATTTTTTTAATTCAGCACATTCATAGTATTTTTATTTCCAAGAAAATTATAATTTCGTCCAGCAATTTCAAGACACATTTTAGCACTTTTTCATTTGAAAGCCATTGAATTTACATATAATATATTAAATAGTTGCATTCATTTTCTATATCTTCCAGAAATGAAGCAAATTGAAGAGGATTAAGTCTATGTTCTCGAATAAAATTTGCAATTTTGGCGACTATTTTGAAAACATGTCCAATGTTTAAAACTTTGGAGTACAATACCTGCTAATGAATAATACAATAAAAATGCTCAAAATTATTATAGCCATGCTGTTTACTTCTTTTATTTTTGCATCAACTCCTTTAGTAATACCGGTCATGGTAGGTGCACCATCATGCGAGACGGACCAAATTTTCCAATGGTAATATATTTCTTCAAAACATTTATAAGTACATTTAAAATTTCAGCTACAGAAGTTGTATTTGAAATATAAATTATTTCCAAAAGTTCTTCACTTATTTTTAAATCAATATCGTATCCTTGGAAAAAAAACGACTAGTTGAGCGAAATTTCGAATATCTGTACTTTCATTAATTTTGCAATAAAATAGGCTTGAAATGTTGATATTATTGAATTATATATCTATATATATATAAATGTTATGTTGGTTTGTGTACGCTTACATAACTCAAAAATGTTTGCATCGATTTATCTGAAATTTTGACATAAAGTTGCATTTGAATCCGGGCAGGTTCTTATTTACTTTTCATTTCGAAATCACACTAAATTTTTTAAAATTTAATTTTTAAGCGATTTTTCGGTGTTATGACGTCATATGATGTCAAGATTCTTGCTGAATACGAAAATTTAAACCTTACATTTAGTTTTTTCCGGATTATTACATATTTTTACTATAGATATGTTTATTGGTTGTCATATTTATCTATTTTTTGTTCTTTTATACGTAATTGGGATTATTTTTCGAATAAATCATTTTTTAAAAATGATTCTTTCAACAACTCAAATTTTGTTTTGTAGTTTTGGCAACAATCGGATAGCATTATCGTGGGATGCTTACGATTTTGCTTATATGTTACATCATGTTTTTTTCTGTAATTTTAAATTAAATTTATTTCTCTACTAAGCGAAGATGAAAATTATATAACTGACTTCTCTCTGTAGGCTACTTATTTTTCTGCCAAATAGTTTCCGTTAACCATTTACTTCAAATAAAGAAACGTCGCCAAATGCCAAGCTATAACATTCAATGTTTGGAAACAATATTTTTTCCCACTTGGCGACATTTTAATTTAACGAAATTAATCGACGGAGTTTTTAATGAGAATATTAGTTAGACAGCGTTTTAAATTTTATTTGATACTTACGTATTATCGCAACAGTCACCAACTTTCATGATAACTCGCAAAGTTGGAAATTCCATTTTCGCATATATTGTACGCACGGAATTAGCAATCATGTGCTTCGTTTTATACAATGTCGCCAATAGGTTCCGATAATACGTAAGTACCTTTCATTTAATGTTACTATTGAAATACAAATGGCAAAATTAAGATTTTCTGATTTTGAGTCATCAAAATATTGCACCTTTTTTTTTTTTTTCATTGCTTTATAAGAGTTAAGAGTTTTCTATAACTTTCTTCAACAGATTCCATTAGTAAGTAATTTGTTAAAAAAAATACTTGATGGTATTATGGTTTGCTTTTGTCTGGGACGTATAGCTACCGCTGTATCAGCCATATCAATGATGCAACGAGTGTTATTACAGTTCCATTAGCATGGTGTTCATATCTGAAAAACGGCCCTAAAGGAATTTGGATACAAGACCCACTCAGAGCTATTTTGTAACTTGATATGTTTTTGTTTTAACTGCAGCCAACCGGCTTCAGTACATAAAATTGCATTGCAGAAACTCGAACTTAGGTAATCATACTGGCTAAGCAAACGCAGTTGCTCATCAAATTGCAGTAGGCATCAGTGAACGAGCAAAACAGACAGATGGCTCAAATACGTATTGAGGAAGCAAGTGGTCGTAAGACTGTAATTTTTTTCAAATTATACTTTCGCTTTGATAAAGATAGTTAAGTTCTTTTTTTATGTCAATTAGCGTTAGTATTGTATATCATTTTTCAATTTATTTTTAAGCTCAGGATATTTACTTTGTTAATTTATATATATAAAATACTAATTTTAATTCTGTACACTATGGACCTGTTTGGCGTAATTTCAAAATCTCTTCACAACAAAGTAGCGTACCGATTAAAATCTTCCACCTATTTTATCTTTCTCCAATGATTCTAAAAAAATTAAATTAATATATAATTTTTATTTCTTTGTATTTACGTTTTTTTTAGTCGGCAATTTACCTAAAATCAAAAGACATCGCCAAACCATTCTATGCCTGTTTGTGCTCAATAATAATACTTTTTTTGCACTTGGCAGTAATTTTTTCTACGAAATAGTTATTGAGATTTCTAAAACTTGGGATAATAACATTACTCACAAAATATCTATTTCGTGTAATTCAAAATTTTATTTGGTGTTACTGTGAAATACAAATGGGAAAATTAAGATATTGTGATGTATATTTTGATATTTATGTATTATCGCAACCGTATTGGTAACATTAGCACTTGATCGCCAATTCACCGTGTATGACGCATATAAAATCGGTCTTGACATAGTTGCAATGGTACCTAAGTACCTTTGTTTGCAACTTTTTTTGGGTTTTCCTCAAATATTGATAATTTGTAATTAATAATTCGTTTTTGACAGCTTTTTATCATTTAAGTTTGTTATAGCTATCTGTACCCAACCACGTTTTCCTTTGGTTCAGTCTGGTTAAAAAGAAAGAAAAGAAAAAGCACACATTTCTAATATCTTTAACAGCTTGCACTTGAGGTATGATTTTTTTTTAATAAAAAAATGTGCAAATATACATAAACAAAAAAAAAACAGATTTCATTTGTAATTTGTTAACAGAATACTCCCAAGTTATTATGGTTTTTTTTTGTCATTTTATGAATCTAAAATTATTTACATTGTCTCCTTAGGGGAGGTGCCAAGTTTGAAAATAAATTTAAAATGACTCTTCTTGGGTTAAAGGGTTAATTTTACAATGCTTATGGGTAAACATTTTGTGTTGCTTAATTGTCTGTCAGATACAGAAATTGTCTTCTGTGCCTACTTAAGGGCAGTAGTTGCCAACTTTCAACAGGAACCCCCCACTTAATGTATAACTTTATAATTTGCGGACCTCTAATAGGATTGACCTCTATGTGGCGGACCACTATAGCTATATTTACGTCTTTATTTTATCTTCCATACCCCTGAAAATAAGCTTCATGAAAAGCAATAACAATCAACAGACTGAAGTGTTTAGCCACCAATTTTTCAAAAATTGGTTGAGGTTACCAAAAATCACTAACCTCAGGAATTTTGTTCATTTGTTCTTTCGCTTAGTTATTTCGGTTATTGAAAGCTTTTAGTAAAGTTTAATACATGTTCTATAATATGTTATTTTGTGTTCATCTTTTTTTAAACTGAACCTTCATAAAAGTATAAATAATGTACCAATTTTTCTGCATACCATCCAAAATTTCTCACGGATCACCAATTGGTGACTGCTGCTCTGTAACTCACAGCAGTAATTATGTATTAACATACTGTAACAAAATTGGTGTGCCACGTGTATCGCACCTTAATATCTAAACAACAAAGATTCTAACATTTTTTTTATGAAAAAAAGAAATGAGATTTGGATGGAAAATGGTGTGATTTGCATGGCGGTAATTTGGCTGCGGTGATGCTAATATTTAGGTACCCAGATAACCAATAATTGTCCATGTGCGAGGGAGTCTGTCTCTAGATATAAGCCACTCTGTTTTAAAGATAGGCCATTAAATTTTTTGATAAAAATTGCTAATGCTAATCGAATTGTGAGTTGCAAAAATCCTCCATCATTATCAACACTTTGTTGTAGATTTCTGCTGCGAAATCCATGTTTATATTGGAATTTTCCTATGTATTTGATTGAAAATATCTTCAGTCTCTCATTGCGTTGGATTTGAGCTGTGTCAATTGATACACGTTTGAAGTTAAATATTTCATTAGCATTTTTTATTTTTTCCCTTTCTTTTTGTTCCTGATTTTCTTTCTTTCTTTCTTTTTTTTTAATGTTTTAAAATTTCATGTTTTTGTTTTAATTTTCTTTTCTTTTTAAGTGCAGTCAATTGGCTTCACTACATAAAAATAATGCCTTGCGGGAAGTCAAACTTAGGTCGTCATACTTGCAAGGCAAAAGTACTACAACGAGTGTAATTGCACATCAAACTGAGAAAGAATGGGTATCAGCAAACGAGAAAAACAAAGAATGGTACAAACACATGCTGAGGGCACAACAGAGCAACATGCAGCTAAATTTGAGGATGCGCATTTGCGAGCACATCATTCTTGTTTTACAACATCAGATCTGCTCTGTTCTAGAGAAAAGGAACACAATAGGATGCAAATAGCTGAAAGATGTCAACCAGAAACAGAACAACTGCGTCAAACAAGACTTTGTGGTGAGCAATCACACAATATCAGTCACCTTGCATTCCAGTACAACCCAGTGGAAGATTCTAGGTTCAGGCAGCATGTTCTCATCAACACAATGACTGAAGTGTATCCTTATTGCAATGCTCTGAAATTTAAGGGAGAAACAAAAGGAATGTTTTGTACCACTGGAAAAATTAAACTGCCTCAACTCGGAGAACCACAGAGCCATTAAAAACTTGGCATGCCAGATATTCTACGGAATCAAAACATTTCCTATATAACATCAGGAAATACAATTCATGCTTCCAAATGATATTGTTTATAGATAAATGTGCATTTCTGAACACACATCTGATTTAATAGAAATATCCATAAGCATTGTAAAACCAACCCATTGCCTTCAAGGAATCCAGAGTAGAGCCATTTAAAATTTATCTTCAAACTTGAGGTCTGCACTCTGAAGACAATGTAAAAAAATTTAGGTTCATAACATTAGGACAAAAATAAGCCGTAATACCTTCAAGCATTCGGTGAACAAATTATTAATGATATCAGTTAAGGTAAGTTTTGCGTATATATATTTTTATACATTTTTCTTTTTATAAAAGATCATACCTGCAATGCAATTGTTTTAACATACTGAAAACATGTGCTTTCTGTTTAACAAGACTGAGCCACAGCAACGCGTGGCAGGGTACAGCTAGTATATATATATATATATATCCTGATTTCTCAAATTCTTGGCTATTTCATCAATTCTGCTACCTACAATATTTCGATTGGACATAATACTTACGCTGTGTTTTAATTAAACATTAACTAATAAATTCCCTTTCAGTAAATGTTTTCGATCTGCTTGCTTGATTAAATGTAATAATATATTACTTTTACAGAAGCTGTACAATCTTCAACAAGTTTAATGATTGTGTTTTATTGTTTTTGAAGAATTAATCTCAATTCGGACAATTTGTTTTCACAAAGTTTTGCAAAGTATTAGTCATAGTTTGCTTCATGATTTCTGTTATAGTACCTTTAAGATTATATTTTTAGTAACTGAAATAGAGTTTTTAGATATCAAACATATTTTAATCTTATTTTGAACACAAAAATATCACAGTTGCCATTTTTTTTTGGAAATTATAGCATTCCTTTTGAATTAATCTTTCTTTACTCATTGTTGAAATTTGATTGCGCTTTCATTCGCAAACGATTAAGTATACACTTACCTATCTTAATCGTCTTGAATATAATTTTTTCAACTTTGAAAAACACTTCTGACTGCCTCTTGCTAATTGGGCACTCCAAACACAGAAGTCGCACTCGTGTAGAATCAGGGTTCAGAATATCACAGTGATTTTAGAATTTAATAAAAAAATACTTTATTATAGTAAAATTAAATATGAAAACGTTTAATGAAACATTAAAAGTATATTTTTAATCTAAAGGCCATTTTTATTATCTAAAAGGATTTCTTTTAAAACAAGAATATAGATAACAGGTAAATATATTATAGATTTAGAAATAATGTTCACTTCAAAGAAATTTCAAAAAGGAAAAACTTTAAAAGCCTGTTAAATAAAAGTTTTTAAAAAGAATTGTGTAGCGTGCCACAACTTACGTACTGTCGGGCCGCGTGTTTGACACACCTGATGTACATGGTATTGAGAAACATGGTCTTATAAATTCTAAAGATCAGTTCCAGAGACAGTATAAAAAAAATGTTTAATTATATACTAAATTAACAAAACTGCGCATATAGCTAGTAAGTAACATATCAAAAAATAAATGAGTAATCCAAACAATTTTAGTGTAAATTGGCTTGAAGCAGCTACAATTAATGCATGAATATGTAACAATAACAATGAATGAAATAAATGATGGACAGATTCTATCCGTTATTTCTTTTATTATATATATACATAAACAAGTTGAATCCTACTCCACTGCCCACAGCTTTAAGGCATCCGACTATGTTCGGATCCGTGAGTTTGCAAAAACGAATATTTTTTTGATATTTAGATCAGTGCTCCGAAACCTTTTTATAGCTGCGGACCGGTCAACGTTTGATCATTTTACCGTGGTCCGCTGAGGGTGGGACACGTTGATTGTTTATATTTTAGCATTTGATCCACGGCCCGGTACCGGTCCGCGGACCGGGGGTTGCGGATCACTGACCTAGATCATAATGTACGTATAAAATTGTTTTAAGAATATTATTAGGGAAATAAAATTATTTTAATGCAATACTTTGGCAAAAAAGGAACTTAGAATGACCTACTCTCAAATATTTTCTTTTTATGAAAAAGGCTAATATTTTCTCTGTATGTATCTCAGACCTCTATACAGAGCCTGAACTAGGATTCTTGAAATATTTAATTTAGAAGTAGATTTATCCATATTTTAATACATCAGAATAAAAAATTTTAGCAAAAAAAAAAAAAAAAACTGCAGATTATTATTTAAATTTTCAGCTATTTATAAACAAAATATTATTATTATAGAAGCATTTTTCATAAGAAGATAATGTGTTTTGAAAATAGGTAATTCTATGTTCATTTTTTGCCAAAATAAGGCATTTAAATAATTTTTTTTTCTAATAATATTCTGAAAACAATTTAATACGTATATTCTAATCTAAGGGACACTAAATATTAAAAAATATTCGTTTGTACGCTTTTCCAAAATCAGAATTCCGAACGTAGTCGAATACCTTAAAAAACATAATAATTTTCTATCTTGGTCAATCGACTTTATACATATATATGGGTATGTTGTGTGTTCATGGTTTTCGCTTTTAGAACTGCTCCTTTCCCGGTTATGTAGAATATTTAATATGTCCCCATCATTTCTTATGTTGTTGCTCATGCCACCTGTCTTATATAGTCAGATCGAGGCCCACGAAATTCATCGTGGCAATGGGCTAGAAGTACACCTGTCGTTGGCTTTTAGCCTTGAGCACCATACAGATGACAGTACGATTTAGCTCGGAGAAATTCCCGAAGGAACGATAGATGGTGACACCACCTATCTCCACCTCCACAATTTAGGCATGAAACTGAATGGGAGGGAAATTTTCTCAAGTTTCCTGCACTCGTGAATCAGCCCACAAGCCTTTCGGACCCACTGATTTAACAAGCACGTGCTCCGCGTGTACTCGGGAGGTATTGAAGGTATTTGGCGGGGCAGGCATCGAACCCAGGCCTTCAGATCCGGAGTCCGGTGCTCTAACCACTAGGCTACCCACGGCCATATATATATAATATAGTCTAATTCTCTACAAACAAGAGATAAACATTCATCAATCACATTCGAAAAAAAAAAAGACAGTTGAAACATCACACAATGAAGGACACATAAGCCGCCGAGATTAAAAATTATAAAATGTATGCTGCAGTATTATAAACATTGCTGACTTAGGATAGCTAATATATAAAATAATTTATATAAAAGAGGGGTTGAACATGTTTTTTGACCAGCCAACCTTCCCCCTTTATGAAAATAATACTGAGCAAAAACCTATTGTAAGTAATGGATAGGAATATCGAAATCCATTACAAGATAGAGGTAATTTACCTAAAATTTGCACTTAAAATTGCAGAGCCCGCGCTAAATCTGAATGCAATAAAAAAGTTATTGCCAGATTCTGGACCCTAATGCAGATTCAAAGCATGTGAATGGCTGAAATGTAGCACTTAACAAAAGTATAAAAGAATGGAAATAAAAATTAAAAGGAGAGTTACCAATTACCATAACTTTAGTGGCACTAGATATATATGATTTAAATAATAAGTAATTTTATCTAATATTAGAAAATGGAGGTAACTATAATTAGGAATTATGTAAATTTAGAGTAATAAACTATTATTAATCTAAGAATTTTTAATCCTTACTATTTCGAATAGCTCTATTCATATAACTATTAATAAAATTAATTGGGTATTTCTGATTTAAGCAATATTTAGTAACATGTTTATAGTTACTTATTATATCTGATTTTCTTGACACTAGAAATTTATTGCGTTGTATATAATTAATAACCACATTTCTGAATATAGAAACATGTACATTACTCTCTCAATTATTTTCCTGACATATATATAATATATATATATATATATATATATAATGTCGCACAGTGGGCAGTTTCCCCAATCTAGCGCACGGAAATTATTTTATGGCTTTAAAGTCTTCATAATGATCAAAAATCACAGTAATTAATATAAATTGCGTATTTTTTTCTGTTTTTTACTAAAAAATAAGGTTAATAGGGTCTTAACTAATTTATGTCAAGTTTGAATTTGATCAATAATAAATTATTGCTAAGTGGAACTAGTTTTTGAACAAGGATCTATGGATATTGAATGAAGTAGTAATTTACACGAGGGAGAATACATACAAGAAATAGTGCGGTAAGTTAAAATAATTAAATTTAATAATTGTTAAAGATTAAACAAATATAATCAATCATAACATTGTACATATACAATAAAGGATAATAGGTAGTGATTAAAAGGACTCGGCACCCTTTGAGCATTTTTTTTTTATATTTATGTATTTAAAAATTACATTTTAACATTTCATACATTGTTTATTTAAGAAAATGATACGAGATAGAATTTTCTACATATTATCCACACAATTTTACAAATTTAATTTCTTTTAAGAAATTTGGAAATTTTTTTAATTCTACTCTTTTTGTATTAATTAATTTTTTGACATGAAATTTTTGTAATATTTCTGAGGATGTATTAAACACCTTTAGGGATCGATTTTACAATACCTTACTTAGTTTTGGAAGAAAAAAATAATAAAATGTTGATATATATATGCTAAATTCAACCAAAAGCATACAGTTTCCCACATTTCCATTTTTTTAAAAAAAGAAGGATTCAATTTACAGTAAAATGGATCCCTAATTTTGTTACATGCATTACATATAAAGTACAGGGAAAAAAGGAAGTGATTGGTAAATAATTGTGGGAGAAGTGGTATTTTGAATGTAAAAAAACACACACAAACTGAGAAAACCCGTTTTAAAGTTAATAAATCTGAAAAAATAATTATTATAAGCTTAAATAAATATAAATTACCATACTAGAATATATTTTTCTTAAAAATAATAAACTATAATATAAATCTTACTCCCCCGACAACCACGCATCATTCGCGCGCGCGCGACTTGGAGAACTTTTCATTTCTATGGCACCTCATCCATTTTTCCCCTACAAACAAGCAGAAATTTTTAACAAATTTTCTAAATTTTAATTGCTGCTGGTCTTCATATTTATCAAGTCCATTGTAGTGCTAATTAAACTCAAAACAACATAAGTTTTGCTCTAGTATCTTGCTCTGCCTTCCGTACATTGAATAAGGCACGCCGAGTAATACCATCGGCCAAAGCTGGGAAAAAAATCATAACTTTGGGAGTAGCAGGAAGTAGCAGCTAAATTTAGTATTAAATTAAAGTTCTATATCTACTCTATGTGACTTAAGTGTTACTGTGATCACACACACACAATCCGTGTCAATCCCAAAAGTTTTCTACTCCAATAAACACAAAAAACCGACATATATTAGTAAGAGCTACATGCTGTGCTAAATGTTATCAATTTTTAATCCAACCTGAACCTAATTTGAAAGTCAAATCAAGAAATTACTTACCCATAGCATGTATTTAAAAAAAAACCCGCTTAAATCTGCAAAATCTTTTTCAGACGAAACGATTGAACTTCTTACTAGAAAATGACTCTCGCAAGTGTTTCTTGTAGCAAAAAGAAACCCGATCTAAATTGCTGATTGTAGAATATTTCCATTCGCGTACTGACGAAAACTGTTTACCACATGGCTAGGGAACCTAGGGACCATAAATAGTGGGTTGTTTTTTTTATTTCATGCCATTTAATTTTTTGGACTTTCCGAGCACTAGATTGGGAAAACTGCCCACTGTGTGTCGCAGGGAAATGATGACTTTAGGAATTTGATCTAATTCCTAAGGGATATGATCAATTCACGGAAGATGTTAAAATAACGTCTCTTCAAGGTCATTTCCCTGATGAAAGTAAGTGATTTGAACAAATTCCTGAACTGTTTCAGTAAAATGAAGAAATAATATTGATATTTAGCAAATATGGTGCATTATTAAATGTAAAGTAAAAATAAGATTTGAATTGCAAATTATTTATTAGAAATTGACTAACAAAATAATTAGATAATTAGGCTGGTCTTTGTTTTAAAGGATATTTGTAGGAAAATTTCAAACATTTTGTGCATGTGTGTTTGAATATAATTAATAAAAAAAGGTTTATTTGTTTCTGTTAAAACACGTTGTTGATTTGTGTTATCTCGAGTTTCAAAATACGTTACTTTATTTTACAAGCACATCTTTTTGTTTTACATTGTAATTTGAATTGCTCACAGGAACACTTCTTAAATCCTTGACCTTTAAATAAGGATAATTTTCCTGCAGTTCGATTAATCTGTGGAAAAGTTTCGGTAAATGTTGTACTAGCTATTCGATGAACTTTTCTAGGTAGGCAATATCTTATAATTCCAAATGAGGTACCAATTTCACATATAAATTATTTTTTAAATCTAATACGATTCCCACTATGTCATTTTCATGTAATAGACTTCTGCTCCAAAAGTGTGAAATTCACTAACACATCTTATAATTTCTTCAGAGACTTGTTTCATTTTTTCAGCATTTTTCCCTTTGATCTGTAAAGTCTTTGAAATAGAATCTTCGATCTTCTTTAACTTTATTCCCACATAATGCGTGCACCGGGATTTTACAAATGAATTGACATTTCGTCGACCTGGATCTGACGCATTCGAGATCAAGGGGCATAAGAAATAACAACAGGATTAAATGATGCATATAGATTTAATATTTCCTCTTCAAAATCGAATGATGGATGTTTGCTCTTCATGAGAAATATCAAGAGTACAGTCCAATTTGGACCTTATTGAACGCTTTTATATTGTCTTGAATTTCAGTAAGGACATCATTTCCTAATGCAGAAATAATTCATTCTTGTAATCTATGAGCTAAACGATGCACAATTCTATTTCATCAATTTTTTGTTTTGTTTATAGGATCTATTAGCAGATTCGTAGTATTTACTTAATAATTCTGAGCTAAACTTAGTGATGCAACAGCCCATGAAGGCCAACAATTCCCATCTCACTATTCGTGACCTTGGATGCTGAGGTGTATGAGTAGATGGTTCGATCACGCGAAACAGTCAGGGTTTAGTTCCCAAGCTTGGTACTCATTTATCGACCCACTGAAGGGTTGAAAGGCTGAGTCGACCTTACCCAGCCCGGGATTTGAACCCAGGACCTTTGGCATGGAAGCACGATTCTAATAAACTTAAATTTGCATTATTATGGGAGTTTTTATAATTTCATGAGTTCCACTAAGTGGAAGCTTATTCCATGCTGAAAATAGAATCACATCTACAATTCTTTGAAAGATTAATTTTAGGTTACTGACTACATTTGGAGCAATAATTTTGCAAAAACATATAATAAAGGTTTTTTTTTTACATTTAGTGTCACTTGAATTAGAATATACATTTTTAAAATTATTTTAAGATTATTATTATTATACAAAAACTATTTAAATGCAATTTTTTACTAAATAAATAAATAAAATTAAGAGAAATGACTTACAAAACATTTTCCTTTCATGGAAAATGCTTTTGTATAATATTTTTCCTACAAATATAGTTGGGACTTCTCAACAAAGCCTAAATCAGGATTTTTGAAACATTCACATCATATTCAGAGTTACTATTAATTGAAATAATAACCGGTGTATTTTTTATAAAAAAATTCTCTACTTTGATGCGTTAAGATAGGAATAAGTCCACTTCTAAAATGTACAGTTTAGGTAGGAATGCTTGGGAGAGAGTTCCCCGAATCAAATAACAAAAACTAAACATTTGCATCACCAAGAATAAGTTTTTAAGGTTGTGGAAATTCAGAGATCTATAATAATAATGCTTACGATAAATTGTACTTCTCGTTGTACTGGTAACGACAGGAATATTGTCAAGACATCATGTGCAATAGTACATTATTTTAGTTCTTGATCAGGCTTTGGCACCTTTAAGAGTGGGACCCCGCTGCATAGGGTCCAGTCCACCGTACACTCCAGATGGCTGGTCCTAGGTAAAAGGGAGCGGTAATACAAGGGAAAAGAGAATCCTGACTTGTCCATTTCATCATTTCACTGAAACAGTTCAGAGATTTGATGAAATCACTTACTTTCATCAGGGAAATGGTCTTGAAGAGACGTTATTTTTAACATCATCCGTGAATTGATCATATTCCTTAGAGATTTGATCAAATTCCCGATTTCATACTATCCCTGCGACATATATATATTCAATATTGTGACTAGAAAAAATAATATACTATATAACAATAATTCTAAATAAGCAAAACATAAATAAAAATGATACTACTACTCTGTAGGGAAAGGAAATAGAAGTATGAATAAGCCATTATTGGAGAAGATTAAATTAGATATACTAATGCTATAATTAAGTAAAATTATAACAAGGACAAATTAAGTAAAACTATTTATACATAAGGAGAAGCCCAGTGGCTGAGGGGATAGTGCAACGCGCTTCCACACCATAGGTCCGAGGTTCAAACCCCGGGCTGGGCAAGGTTGACTCAGCCTTTCATCCCTTCAGTGGGTCGATAAAATGAGTACCAAGCTTGTTTGGGAGTTTAACACTCGGGGTTTCACGTCAGACTGACCCCCTAACCGGAACATCTGTTCTTGCACCTCTGGGCCCAAGATCACGTTTACTGAGTTGGGCACAGTAGGTCTTGGCCCTCATGGAATTTCGCGCCACTGTGTTAAGTTATTTACATACGGAAAAAATTTAAAAACATTGAAACTAATAAAATTATTAAACATACCCCCCCCCCAGCACAAACCGTTTTAATCTTCCAGCTTAGTCATAACCACTGCATAAAAGTAAAAGTTAGTATAGATACATACACATGTATATATATACTCTTAGAGTTAATTGTTTATTTATCACCGTCGAACTTGGAAGGTAAATGAGGGCTATTGGCAACGGACCTCAGAATTTTGAACCTCAGTCAAAGGACGAGAACTCCACTTGAACTTGCACCCCATTTCCCCCATTGCTTACCATGATCAAAGGGAGAACATATTTGACGGGCATCGCGACCTTTCTGTACTACGGGTCTTTTAGTGACACCAGGACATGGAACTACTCGACAGACACCGACAACGCTGGCTACGAAACAACACCCCCTACTTGGCTTCCGCGGCCACAGGGTGAGATCTTCCTGATTATTCGTTCGCTTTCCATACATCTCATCGGGCAAGTATTTCAAAAATATATTGATCTCTGGCCCCCTTTAATA
>BMAV01011069.1:343620-367998 GCA_019973955.1 Trichonephila inaurata madagascariensis
ATATATATATATATATATATATATATGTGTGTGTGTGTGTGCAGATTCATGTGTATTATCTATTGCGTTAAATAAAAATTAGGCTCTTTTCATACCTATAACATTATAAATTAGTTATTTTTAAGTGAATATTCTATTTTTAAATTGTAAGATGAATCTTCAATTTGAGTTTTTTTATAAAACATATTGCATTTTTTTATAAATTAAATCTAAGCTTAGTTTAAAACTCATTTCTTCAGTAACATAAATAATATGTCCACATAAATTTAAATATAAAACATTTAGAAACTTTAATTAAAATTCATTGAAAAAAAAGGCAAATTGAAACAAAAATTATGTAATACAAATATTTTTGTCCATAAAATAAAAGTAATCTATTGAGAAATTTTTTCAGGCACCTGATAATTCTTCATTAGCATTTTGGGAATATATAATGATAAAAAAGAATTCAGACATTTGAGAGTGCAATTAAAATTTTCTCTCTTTTCATCTTATCATTCTGAATACGAAAAGATTAATAAGGTATTAAATAATTCTACTTAAAAAGGTTTATGTATCTGTATTTATTATTAAAAATACGTATTTTTATCATGATGGGAAAAAGGAAAAGTAAATTTGCAAAGTTCTTATATAGATCTATAAATCAAAACATTCCAATTAGGAGCCATCAGAAAAGAAAATCTACATTACGGATATTACTTTGATCTCAGCCCACACAAAACAAAATGTATACCACAAAGTGCTAAAATTCAAGTTATTTGAATGGACTTCAAAGCATTAAGCATTTTCCACCCACTGATTTTTAAGAACTTTCTTTTCTTTTGGTCTTCTTTTTTCCTTCAAATGACCAAAATTATTCACGCCGCATAGCTCTGGGAAGCTTTAACTGCCACCAACCTTCATTGGATGTCAGAAAGAAATCGATTGCAGTGAAAATTGCAGCTTTAATGGATATTGTAGAGGGAATTATTTCCCTCCTTCATATTTCATCTTTAATGTAATTTACTCTCAGAATGCATTATTTATCTTTCCAGATATTTTAGGAGTAAATATTAGAATTTTTCTAAAAGAAGGAGAAAGAGTTTCTGGAAAAGTGTTCAAAGCATTCAATTACTAATTGAAGATGATGCACGAAACGAAATTTTTCTCTTTTAGTATTAATAGGCTTTCTTTTAATTGTTTTAAGGGTTCGTGCTTAATTAAATTTACGTTTGGCTTCTGAGACGGAAATATTTCAGCACATGCTTACGATGATTAATGCTTTAATAATCCTTTCTCTTCAACGAGAAAAATTAATAGCATCCATTAGAGTTTGCTTTTAGACACTAAAAAATTAACACTAAAATGCATTAACTTATTTCAAAAGGTAAGTATTATCTAATCAGGAAAGCAATACTTCGAAATGCCTTCTGGAACTAACTAGAAATATAGAGCAAGACTTATAGATTGATTTTGAAGAATTAGATTATAACAGAGTTAGGGTTGTTATATACTTTATCTTCTATCTCGCGTCTCACTTTCTCTTTCTGTGTCTGTCTCTACATATATATATATATATGCATATATATACATATATATATTTTTTATTTCTAATGGGCTGCCGATTGGAGTTTTTCCATTGCAGACCTAGTACATTCCCCGAAAGCTGGTATCTCTTTTTAGTGCGGTGCCATATAGGCGGATACCAATCGCCACATGTAATTTTGACGCCCAGTTTCCTCTCTAGAGGGAGGCACCTGAGCTCTGACGATGCGAACCTGTACTAAGATTTAATTTTGCCTAGAGCACCCAAGCCAAACAGGATCTTTTACATTCCGTATAATCATACGACATGGACGCTTTCGATTTTCTGCATCATGAAAATCCACCGACTTAGGCCGGGGTCGAACCCGCAACCTTGGGTGCAGAAGGCCAGTGACAAATCAACCACGCCACCCAGCTGGCATATGTATATATATATATATATATGCACATACATACATATATAATATATATACTTACATATATGTGCATGCAAACATTTCCATTTCTAAAAGTAAAGGTGGTGGTTAGATTACCATTTCATTCAGATAAGTGGTGATTATTAATTTAAGTACAGCATTTTAAAATATCATAGGAATTTAAATATAGAATTTGGAATACTTTAATGTGGGGAAATTTGAACCACTTTTGAAATACCATTTCAAATTTCTTTCGAATTGAATGGTTGTTGTAACTGAGTAATAATGTTCTTTTCTTATTCACACACACAAAAAGAACACAAAGTGACATTTTGTGGTTAATAGGGAAATATATTGTGACGAACTAAAAGAAAAAAATATATTACGTATGTCTTGTTGCCATCCAATGATGAGATATTTCTATCTTAATTGTTTTCCTGAAGTATGCAATTTCTGTTACTATTTCATTGAGAATAACTACCATATCCAATTGAAGTCAGGAGAACTGAACCCCTTTGAAAGGAATACATAAATACGGTTAATTTTTGCTCATTTCTTCCTATTGAGACAAATTATTGGGTTTGTTACTTTGAACTGTTATTCATTATTAATTTATTCCACCTTTTAATGAGAGAAAACACAATTTAAGGGCTGCTAAAAACGAGTATTAATACTGACATAGTCCACCAAAAGTGTAAATATTTCTAATAATTAAAAAAAAATCATGTTTCTATTTCTTAATTCTATCCAATACTTATATCACGCAGCTATGGTTGCGATATAATATTCCAAAACTAGTATTCATACTTTTAAGCTCATGAACTACTTGTGAAATTTGTTAAGAAAATGCGTAATTTGTAAATAATATATAATTTTCAAAAGTATGTTGAATATTGGACAAAAATAATTTTGAAAAATATTATGAATCATTTTCATGTTTTTTTAACAGAACTATGTAATTGCTTAAATTATTTCGTTATTATTAATTGGAAAGCATTCATATAAAATTAAAAAAATAAATCTGGTCATATTTTTTCAGAAATTTTTAGTTTCACACTTTGATTATCTCTTTTACCTGCATTAAATTGCTGAAAATAAGTGTTTATTGGTAAAACACAAAGTACTGCATTTGCTAAATTAACAAATGAAAAAACGAAATTAAATGGATTTATAACTGTTTAAAGATTATACAACATTGGCTTATAAAAATTTACTAATAATAAAGGTAGTTAGCAACTGTAGGTATGTTCGAATGAAGAATAAAAATATCTTTAATAAAACATTAAATAATACTCTAAAAACGCTCTGGAACTGTTTACAACGTAATTAAAATTGAAGAGGTCGAAAAGAAATTCTGTTCTACGATCTAGAGGCAATGAGTTTATGAAAGTGGCGCCACTCATAGGAAAAGTATTCCCTTCAGAAAAGAATGGGAGTCAGTTCGGACTGCTTGGGATAGTCTTGCTCCTTTTATTCCTAATATCTTCTAAGAGGAGATGGGATTCGATGATAGAAAGAACACTCTCCTGTCTGTGCTTTTCTTGACTATTTCTCCACTACTCTAACAAGGGAAAAAACTTCAAATAATACAAGCGGAAAACATAAGGAATGAATACTTGATGAAGAAATACCAAAAGATATAATTCAATTGACAGCTTTGTAAGAGAAGATGAAGCAGTTAAAAAAACAAATAAAAATAGATGTATAGGAAATTATCATGTGATATAGGACATAGCATAAAATAACATAGAACACTACAAAACGACGAGATTTTTAAAAAGTGATTTTAGATTGAAAAATATAAATAAATTAGAGTAAGTTAATATTTTTCTTTAGGAATTTGGTCTGTGAGAGAGAAAGAAATATTTTTCATGAGTGAGTTATGAAATGATTGGAAGAAACAAACTGTGTATGTTTTTCTCTATTTAATGCTTAAATTACTTGAAACTATAAAAAAGATTTTCGAGTAGTTGACAATAAACAAAATTTACTCTTTTAGAGGAGTGTGGGGTTCCATGTCAGATACTGTACTATATAGCCGGGGTTAAAAATTATTAGGTCGTAGCCCTCGAGTTGCTAAAGTACAACGTTAAAAACAATCAAACAAACAATTAATCATTTCCATTCAACTGAAAATTTAGTTTACATAATGTATGTGCTATGTGTGTGTGTCAACAAAATACTTTTTTAATGTTTAATAAAAACAAGATGTACTTCTGAAAGCATTTTGCGTTAAAATAGCATGTTACAGGAACTTTTTATATGATGCATATTTGGAACCATTCCACTATGGTAGACCTTCTATTATTTTAACCTAGTTACTTGAAATTACACTTCGTTAAAAGTTAGCAACCGAAAAGATTTTTTTCACTAAGCAATCTGAGGAACAAAACGGAAGATATGCAATACATTGCTACATTTTTTTTCATGCATGTTATTCAAATAAATCTATAAAAGTACTTTATTTATTTTTCTAAAAAAAAGCTGTTAAAGCCCAAAGTTTTCAAACTTTTAAGAAAGAATGCTAAAATATCTAGTGCATTTCACTTTGATCACTTTTGATCTCTTTTAAAAAATATTTGTGTTTGATCATTTTTTAAAAATTTCTGAGGAAAGTTTGATGTTAAATCTCAGAAAAATTCAGTACAAGGAGAGACTTTTGTAAAACATTAATCTATATATACGCCGTAATTGAATTTGAAAAAGTATTATTATCCTATATATATATATATATATATATATATATATATATATATATATATATTGTCCCTAAGTATGCTTAATAATTTACTTCAATATTATATTTACTTCAATACAATATAAATATAATATTAATCAATCTTATATTTATATTGTAATGATTGAACTATATACGTTCTATAACATAAGAAACGACGCACCAAGAACGAGTTGTCCGATTGAGACAAAAATTGGTGGGTAGAAAGATTATGCACAGAATAGAAAGAGATTAAAATTTCAGAAAAATTGAACGCTTTATTTCAGAGTTATATAGTTAAAAAGTAACGAGCTGAATAAGGTGTTGGCCCACCTCTAAACTGAATGCAAGCTGACACACGACGTAACATAGAGTGATAAAGCACCCTGATGGTCTCCTGGGGTATTTCTTGACAAATTTGCTCCAATTCTCGGGCCAAGTCATCAACATTCACTGGTAGAGGTAGACACAATCCCGTCATATACAAGACATGCTCCATTAGAGAGAGATCTGGTGATTTGGCTGGTCAAGGAAGTGTTTAACAAGCTGTAAGACAGTTCAAAGTAATACATTCTGTATGTGATCTGGCATTATCTTGCTGAAAAATAAGGCCAGAGTAATGCAAAAGGAACGGTAGCAAAACAGTTCTCAGAATGTCGTCGGCGTACCGCTGTGCTATAAGTGTGCCTCTAATGACGACCAAAAAGGTCCAGCTGTCCAAAAAAATAGCACCCCAGACCATAACTCTTGGTTGACGTGCAATAGTGAAAGCAGGATCAGCACGCTATCCTGGCCATCCCCAGACACGTCTTCGATCATCGTAAGGACACAGATGGAAGCTGGATTCGTCACTAAACGCTATACGTCCTCAGTCAGCATGATTCCAACGTAATCGAGCCAAGCACCACTGTAATCTGGCTCGACAGTGTGCAGGCGTAAATG
This sequence comes from Trichonephila inaurata madagascariensis, assembly GCA_019973955.1. Taxonomy (NCBI): domain Eukaryota; kingdom Metazoa; phylum Arthropoda; class Arachnida; order Araneae; family Nephilidae; genus Trichonephila; species Trichonephila inaurata. Next base: position 349,219 of record BMAV01011069.1, read on the forward strand.
GCAGGTGGCGTAGTGGTCGGTAGGAGCGTAAATTTCGCTCTAACAGCCGTCTGTGAATGGTCATGGGGGACACTCGTGTGCGGGTCACACGTTTGATGGTTGATAACGAGGAAGTGGACAGTCAATTTGTCCTTTTGATCTGCTGTGGCCCTAGGCCGACCACTACTATCGTGACGCTGAAATCTGCCGTTGTCCACCCATTCTTGCCAGTATCTTCGAATGACCGCGTCATGGCTAGCGATTTTCCGATTCGCCCAACCTGCCTCTTTCAATAAAATGATACGACCTCTTTCAAACCCTGACAGTTGCTCGTAATGAAATCGAATCCTGCAGCGAGGTATTTTTTTAGTCGTTGAAAGACATTCTAAATCGCAATGCAACAGAAATTTTGACCATCAAATTGAGAATAGCTTCTTATGGACACCTGCTAAGTGCACAGTTCCGATGCGCTGTAGCTCCTGCTATTCATTCATTAAACACCAAATCTGAATCATTTGCATGTTCGGTATAAATGTCTTTGCTTATGAAATTTCATTACAATCGGACAACTCCTTCTGGGTGCATCGTTTTTTTTTGTTTTTTTTGTTGTTGTTATAGGGTGCATATATATATCACATAATATATCAAACACTAAGTAAATCAGAGTCTATGATAGCAAAAACGAAAAATATTGAAATATATTCATAATAAAAACACTTAATGTAGGTTTCCTTAAATCCTAATTTCCATGGGTCAGTTAGGCGATCATATCCAGTGGTTTTATGTTTCTAGTAATTTGTCCAAGTCCATCTTTCGTTAATTTTGTTTATTGGACGAAACACATAGAACACATCACACAAAGAACATTACGTAAAAAAAAAACTACCTTACTAGCCAAAGTATACATACTCTTCGCTGACTTGCAGCGCCATCTATATTAAAGAATTTAATTTACAACAACACTTTTTGTAACTGATAACATATAAAGCCGGAATTCGATCTGCTCTTTGGCTTTTCTGTAGATCCTGAGAAATAGAAATACCAGTTTTACAAGCATGAACTTTCAACATAAATCCTTCTAGACTCTTTGATGAAGACTCTCTCTCTCTCTCTCTATGTATATATATATATATATAAAAGCGAGCTAATGGACAGTGCCTAGGATCTACGCTTCTTAAGAAAACAAACACGTAAAATCGAGGAAGGATTAAGGAAGAGCAATTTTGTTCTAACATTGCGGAAAACATTAATGCAATAGATCTGTCATGCTCTCAGCATTCTAAAGAGAATAAAAGCTTAGTTGACTGATCAAGTAATCTGCTTCTCTATGCTTATGTCACACATGAGCTAAGTTACCAAATCAATGTCTATTATATAAATTTGGTTTGCTTTATTTTCTGTTACTTGTCTTTATTTTATTAAAATATTCTAAAAGTTATTTTATCAAATAAATGTAGACGTATTTGTGCATTTAGGTTAAATTGTGACACTTTTTAGCGTAATCACTCCCTGTTTAGATTACTTAGATTTTATAATCGGTTGAATGGATTCTTAAAAATATAAATGTTTGTTATAAATGTGTGCATACCTACGTTTATTGTAAAATATTATGTGTGTAGTAAATCTACTTAAGGGGACATGGTACGATTTACGCAAAATTTCTTTAGTTAAGGATTTTCAAAATTTTCTTGGTTGCCTCCTATGTGTGTAAGATATGCAAAACAGATTTTGTGCTCAAAATTTCATAAAAAGCTAACCATTTAATTTTTTAAGGGAAAAAAATTGGGAAGTGATTTCAAAATACTACTCCTTCTACAAAAATTTACGTACACGTATGAAATTTGATTTACAAGTACGTCAAACTATGTATAACAAAAGCTGGTATGGGTTTTGTCATAACATGATTGATATTTGTACAATACTTCTTTTTATGAATGCTTATTGAAAATTCCTTAAAAAATGTAGAAATTCTGAGTTCAATTATTTTTTAAAAAGTGAGTGTTGCTTTGAAAATGCATACCAACTTTTGTTACATGTAGTATTAGCAATAGGTAAAAACAAATTCAAAGCATTAGGGACAACAGAAAAAACTCCTTAGTATTAAAAAAATACAAATTACTTATTTTATGTTTCTGAGATAAATGAGTTTATAGTTTTTATTTGTCATAGGGATGTGAATAAAAACAAACGTAAAGGTTATTATAATTAGCTTTAGTTTAGAGCTTTCGAATTTTGTGAGGTTATAGAAAAGTATATAAAAAATAATTTAAGCTAAAAAAATCAGATTTGAATTTTTGACCCATTTTCTTCAGTTGAATCGTACTGTGTCACCTTAAAAATAAAATCTATAAAAAAATTAACCCACCTAAATTTGAAAAAATGTAAAAGAGAGAGAGAGAGAGAGGTTTCATCTGATAAATTATACTTCAGTGGCTTTGCACTAACGATGAAAATAAGAGATTTTCAAGGCAAGATTATAATCTGGCGTTTAAATTGGTGTTGAGAGAGAGACATTTTCAACTTATTTACTTCTATCTAGTAAAAGAACAAATAAAATTTAAATACCTTAGTTCGAGAAATGATAATTGAAATTACGTATTTACCGTGGTGAAGTGAAGATTGACCAAATTTTCAGGAAAATAACGATCGGGAAAAAAATGAGATATTGCTAATTATATTAGAGTTTCAAAAGCAATAGGATGGCCCTTTAGATTTAAATGGCAACGTGCTTTAAAAATTTTGGAACTATAATTTTTTTCACTTTTCACACACACACATATATATGTATACACTGATGTACAAAAAAAATCCCAACACCAAGAAAATTTTTTGTACAATAATTAAACTTCGGCAGTACATTTGCTTAGGTAACATACTTTACTGATTAAGGTTTCAAAATCACAGATTAATGTAAATGTGAAATGGTGGTGCATTAATAACCGGTGTAACTGCAAGAATTTTGTATATAAGCATGCATTGTGTCGAACAGGTGCCGGATATTAGTCAGTGGGTTGAAATTACATACCTTTTGCACTTATTCGATCAGCGGATGACGCTGGATCTGATGATATCCCCGTAATGCTTGAAATATCTGGTAATCTGCCAAGGTAACACTCCGTAGAGCATGTTACAACAGAGGGATGAGGGTGCACATTATAAAACAAATACACATTCTGAGGTGCTGGAAAAACATCTTCCTTGGACAATGTTCATAAATGGCAATACAACAGGTTGAATCACTAGACTCATGTACAAGTTTGCATTTAGAAGCTCAAGAGTGTTCTTGCTGTCATAGTCCTTAGACCTAGGTATAGGTTAAATGTGCATAGGCTGCACACGGGTGGATTGCAGGGGCTCACCTGGCCTTCTTCTAATCAATATACGGCCTTTACTGGCACCAAGACCGAAACAGCTTTCATCGGAGAAAATAACACATAGATACTCCTCCCGCCAATGAGCTGTAGCGTGACAGCACTGACGTCGCAAATGTCAGAGGTTTGAAGTAAGTGGAATACTACAGGGTGTCTGACCTTGGCGTCTTGAGGTAACCTATCTGTAGTAGTTCATTGCATCATTGCGCTGCTAAATTCCGCTCGAATTTCTGCCACAGGCGCAGTACAATGAGCCACAGCCATTCGTCAAACACGGCGGTCTTTCCTCTCAGTAGTGCTACGTGACCACCCATTTTTGAAGCAGTTTCTTCCCTGAATCAGGATTCAACAATAATGCACAGTAGATACATTCATTTCAAGTTTTTCTGCAAGATTGGGGAAAAAGAAAATCCACATTATTTTCAACCCTACTGTACAACCTAGTTCAAACTCAGTGAGCTGTTGATAATGGCTAATTCGTCTTCTTAAGGCATAAATAAAGGCATTCTTAACTAACATCAACTCATTACATCAAATCTCAACGATAAATAACGTTTACTAATTTTACAGGGCATATTTAAAGTAAACCTGATTTGTGCATGCTCCTAGTGGCGCTACGAGTGACAAATTTATGCACCTGGCATGAAATTTTAATCAACGTCATATCATCATTTCAGATGTATAAACACGCCTACCAAATTTCGTTTATATAGCGCAACTCCTTCTTTTCCATCAGTGTATGTGTATTCACCATACATACACACATACATCATTTATGACACAGGTCCACACAATGAACTCAAAATAATTAAGTTTTAATACTCAATAACTAATGTTCCGAAATTAAGAAAATTACATGTAAAATTTCAATTTAAGAACGAAGAGTTTCTAAGATACCAATCGAGAGAAAGAGAGAAATAATATTACACAATAAAATACTGATTTAAATGTTCTACCAAGTGTTATAACAAAATATATACGAAATTTCGGTCATCAATATAGTACCTTCATTTTATTACGCGGTGTTCACTTTCTATTAATACTCAAACCTACATCTTAAAGAAAGCACTTCAATTCATTATATGCCGAAACACATTATAATACCATTAGTATAGGAGTCCTTACAAATATAGTTTCTTGAAAACTTGATGTCTATTCTTTGAACAGGTTTCATGATTGCATTGAATCAGAACAACGCTTCGTGTCAATGGTTTTCTAATGGCCGAAGATTCTTTTGAAAATGTCACGTACAATTCATATCAATATTATTTACAATAATCAAGATGATCACTGCAACGGATTGTTGTAAGAAACTGATAGACGTTTTGACAATGATTAACTTCGTATTAATGCAAAAAATTGTTTCTAAAAGAAGTCTGCTTTTAGAGCTCAAGTACACATTTTTGACAGTCCTGTTGTGATTATGTAGCTGTATTATACTAACAAACTATTTCCAAAAATCCTTATGGGAGTTTCATTTAATCTCCACTGTACATAATTCAATTGACTGGATTTTTATGTACTACACATGCAGCATTATTTTCAATTTTTAACAGAAAAAAAAAATTCATTTCTGATGTAATAAGTCCCGTACAAGATTTTTTTTATATTAAAAGGCTTATACAACATTTGGAGATTTAATTTATTCTATTTAAAATTATGTTCTTTAGCCTTCAGAGGTCTACATAAAAATAAAATAATGTTCTAAAATTACTTTCGTGTGATGTCTAATTAATATATAGCTTATAGTTCATCAAACTAATATAGCTTTCATGCGTTCGTGTTACTTGATTGTACTTTAGAAGAGATGGACCTGGAAACTAATTTTTTAAGGGGGGGGAGAGGCATTTTTTCCTTTTAAGCTAATTTAATGTAGACAATGTAGGTCCAATTTAAGTGATAGTAATTACCATGTATGGTCTACTATTTACGTGAAAAAAGACAGCTTTCCAGGGACCATAAAATAAGTGTTCGGCATAAAAGACAAAAACTGAATTTCTTTTTTCTTTTTTTTTTCATATTTTAGATTCTCTTAAATTAATGCATAAAAAGTTTACTTATAACAGACTAAAATATTATGCAGCTTGGTTTCACCTAGGAATCGATTCATACAAGTGCCGAATAGTGTTTACAGTAGGGTTAGGCATCAAGTCCATCGCGATCGACCGGTGGATCTCCAAGACATTTTGGGTGGACTGAAGATTAGCAGTAAGTAATGTTAGAGCCCAACTGTAGAGGACGCTTTGAAAGCGCTGGAGTGTAAGAGTGTAGTGGTGTTTATACCCACATTCGAGAGTAAGATAGACAGAGCGCAGGCATGTGGCCCGTTGCGAGTTTCCCTTATTACTGAGGGTTTTTTTATTAACCGGAAGTGTACAATAAAGCCATGTTTATATTCGTAGAGAAGTTGTGGAAGTGAAGCATTTTGAGTGGTGACTGAATTATTTCATCATGACCTGGGTAAATATAAACATGAAATCACTGCATTTGAGTACCGAGTTAGCGCGAGGCTAAAACAGTAATTATACAAGTAGACCGAAATATATTTAAGATTGGCGGACAGTGTGCAGACTATACTTCTCTGACTATAACTGCGAGCACTAACTTTAAATGAAAATGTTTTATTTCTTCTGTATTTTGAATTGTTTGATACGAAATGCATCATTTGATATTTTTATATTGGTGATTATTATTATTATCTTTGTATCTCGCGTTTTGCTATAAACACGGTCTTAAAAGTGAAATATTTTTTATTGTAGTTATGTATGTTAATATATATTCCGTATTTATTATTAAGTTATAGTAAATATTGTAGACCTTTTTCTTAGCTCACCACAAATGCGCCATTGGGTGGACCGCAACACCCTGAAAATATTAGAAGTAGCCCGTATCCTGAAAGAGTTAGCCCACCTCTTGTTTTTAGAGGAATATTGTACCATTATTCATGAACAGAGTGAAAGCTCTAGTAGAGATGCCAGTGGAGGATATTGATTTTGCATTGTATGCTCTAAAATATACCATAACGGTTTAGAGGTAGCATACCCGCTTCGTAAGCCTAAGGTTGCGGGTTCGAACCCGGCTGAAATCGATAGATATTTCTGGATGCAAAAATCGTAGGTACGCTCATCATATGATTATGTGACATGTAAAAGATCCCTTAAGTATCAGTTTGGCTCTGGTACTCTTGGCAAAATTAAATCACAGCAATATTTAGCATTCGACAAGAGCTTAAATTAAAAATTAATTTAAGCATCCAAATATGGTAGGGAGGCCACTAGTAGCTGGTTCCACCCTGAAATGTCCCTCACATTTGGGAACTTGCTGCGTCTGCAAAGACTAAGCTTCTAAAATGCAACCCCATTGAAAAAAAAATATTGAAGTCGGGTGGGCCAAGGCTGGTGTTTAACTTCCTCCTTGTGTTCATTAAACCTCGAGTAAACAAGTCCAGCTGCATGGATAAATGCATTATCATCGTGAAAAATTCTATATCCTGCAGGAAATAATATTTGCATGGATGGACCTGATCAGAAAACATCTCTCTATGCTTATCCTTAGCGATCCTTCCTTTCAGAGTTATGATTGGTCCAGCACAGAAAACCACACGACACGGCTACCCATATCAAGATAGATCCATTTCCATGCTTGATAGTTCGAAGGAGACAATCATGATCATATGCTTGTGCAGGTGCCCTCCAAATATACGCCCGTCCAGTTGTAGGTAAAAGTGTGAAGGACGATTCGTCAGACCATATTACTTTATTCCACTTATCACTCGACCAGGTTTTGTGAGTGTGACACCACTGTAGGTGACGTTTGGCATTAACAACTAGGATAAGTGGCTTGGAAATTGCTGCTCTGCTGAAAATATTCTGTTTATGAAGGTGCCTTCTAACTGCAATAATTGACACTGGAGAATCCAGATGCTGATGGAGTTCTGCATTTGTTTGCTTTGTAGACAATACAGTCTACTTCAATATCCGTCGGTTTCTTTCACTGAACTTCTCTTTCCAACCACTAATTTGCTTTGCTGAGCTTGTCTTGCCGCGCTGTGTCTACTCTGTCATGACACCGTACCTCTTGAAACGCCTAAAAGTCAGTATGTTTTGACCACACTTTCGACTCCAGTAAGCACAAAAAAAATCATTTTTTTTTTGTTCACGACAGTGCTCGGCCTTACACAGCAGAACATCGCCAAACAATTCCTGGCAAAAAAGGGGGCGATGCAAGCAGAACATCCATCATTCTGTGGCCAGATCTCAATCATCCAGACTTCTTCCTATTTCCACGACTCAAACTCGTTTTGAAAAGAAAGATATTTCACGATATTTCTGACATCCAACGAAACGTGACGGAGCTTTTGATTTCCATCCCAAAAGAAGACTTCCTGCAAAGTTTCCAGGACATGTATAGCAGATCTCAGGGATGCATAGTTAAGGTGCGACATGGTCGACCTTCGATGACCATATCGTTGGGTTTCAGCGTAAGTTACAGGTGTGGGATTCTCGAAATGATGAGACATTTTAATATTTTTAATATGGCTTTTATTAAGAATTTAACTTAGATTACTTAGATATCGAACAAACTTCTATTAAAAGAGAATAAACCAAAACACGTAGTCTTAATAAACACAGATCGCGCATTTAGATCACTTATCAATATAATTAAACTATATCCGCCTACTCTCAATCTCAATAATATATTCGCGTTCAGAATATTATCTTCCTACCTCGGTTTATACGCAACGTCCAATCCACTTCAGATATTTCTCCAAGCGGGCGTACAATGGTATGTACCTTGGTTGAATGGCTAGATTTTCGTGATTCTTAGGTAAGCCGTCCCTTTACACTTCTATCTTCTCTGAACTGAACTTTCTCTAAATTGCCATCACGCTCACTAAAACTTCTATCCTTTTAAAGGTTATCTTATTTGCATCTATTCTTCGTTTCACTTCTTGGATTTGGGTTGCAAAAGATTTGCCATTAATCGTGGCCGTCAAAGAACACAGAGGTTATGTTAGAGAAAGGACGCGTGCGATGTCACAACCCCTCCAAGAAGCAAAACGTGATTTATTCAAGGGTCCTCTTGACCCTTAAGAAATTACGTGCATAAATTTTTATTTCTGAATCTCCTCACTTTCTAAGTTTTATTTAAATTTTAACCTTGAATCCTCATTTTAACTTCTATAATTTCCAATATTTAACTTAACTTTAATTTTCATTATTCATCTTAAAATTAAATTTAATATTCCACTTTAATTTAAACTCGTGACAGACACAATAAATTTTACTCCATTAACTAGACAAAACATTAACAGTTTTGCATTTTAATCATGGTATATTCTCACTTTTACACATGTACTTAACTCTATATATTTAAAGTTACTTAAATTTCTATACACTTATATTTTTCATGTCCGTTCCATCCTGGGTACATTCACCCAAAACTCTGCATCAGAGCAAGTATTTATGAGCTTGGAGACTGTTTTTTACTTCTCCAAGTTGAGGCTACATATTGGTGCATTCAGGGTCTGCCACCCTGAAATGTGAAAACTCTTTAAGTTACTTTGCAAAATCTATATTTACATAATACCAGTAAGTTTCACAATTTTTATGCATTATATATCATTTTTAAATTATAACAAACTTTCATGTCCATCCCGCATCTCGTTCCGTCAAACTCCCAATAATGAGCCGCGCAGCGCTGTTAATATTGTTGTTAGTGCCCTGACTACGCCGCGTTTCCCTGAACCAGATGCACCTTAATACGGAACAATACAACAACATATATATACACATTATACAATCACAAACATTTTTCAATAAATCATTAAAATAAATAACCAAAGGAATTGTCGCATCTCACAAGGTCATACATCGAAGTAAACAAATGCATAATTACAATTGTTTTCTCCATCAATTGAGAAAAAAGTTTTACAAGTCAAAAGTTCAAAAAAAATATACACTCATTGTAGTGTCAACTTTTGCTTGGATTATAACTTTTAAACACCACCCGAGACTCTTAATTCTTTGCAATAATTCTTCCAACCACTTGTTTGAAAGAACATAAAAATGAAACAATACAACCTGATTTTTATGGTCTGTCTCCCACCAGCACCTCCAAGGACAAGGTGCTATCACTGTTCGCTCCTCTTCTCATTCCTCGGTTGCTCTGTTATCCTTTATGTTGCCTGATGTAGGGCTTGTAGTCTCCTCGTCGGCTATTCCTAGCTTGGCTTGTCGTTGCTCCATTGGCCGGTCGGGACTCCTGATCCTTTTTCTGGCGTGGTCGCAGGCTGTACTCCCTTCTATCTTGAACTCCAGCTGCTTCCATCTTGTTCTTCTTCTTACTTATATAAATGTTACTGGATGACAATGGTCTTTTATGAATGTTATTGGGTCTACGTTTCTGCCACTTTCTCTGTGGTCCACTTGACCCCGATCCATACGACCGTTTAATTCCTTTATCCGTACGTTTTCTTTTAGTTCTTGTCTTATTACTAGAAAAGGAGCTAGGCAGCGATCTAATAAGTGATCCGCTCTTATCGGCCCTATCCGTGTTTTTCTCACATTGCTTTGACCTGAGATTTATCCCTTTTTCCTCTAACTCACGCCTTACCGCAGACCTTTTCTTCTTCCCATATTGCGACTCCTTTGATTTTTTTTGTACGTTATCCGAACTACTCGTTTCCTGACGTGAACTAATACTATCTGAGCGACCTGTTCCTAACTCGACCTCTTCACATTTCCTATGACGATATATTCTTACTTGGTCAACATTGACGGTTAACGTTTTTCCTGACCTCCATATTACAATATTATTATTATTTCTTACTTCTAACACTCTATACGGACCTTCAAATTTTTGTTTGAATTTGGAACAGATTTTATTAGCTGCTGAACTTAAAGGGCGTGTCTCTAATAAGACCCAGTCATCTACCTTAATTTGTACATCCCTTCTTCGTCTATTATAATATACTTCCCATCTTTCATGCTTACTTTTCGTTTTTAGTCTAGCTGCATGAAAAAATTTCTCAATATTTCTTACTGCAAATTCAGTTCCGTCCGAAACCATTACTAATTTTTGAAATGGGGTAATTAACTTTCAACCCAAAAATAATTACGCAGGGATTTTTCCCGTCGTTTCATTCACTGCCGTACGAATAGCGTAAGCAAACTCACGTAAGAATTGGTCCCAAGTATCGTGTTGATCATTAACATAATTTGCAATCATTTGCACTATATCTCGATTTACTCTTTCTGTCCTATTTGCTTGCGCTATTTATGCAACAGTCTTCACATGCCTTATGCCTAATCTTTCACTTAAATGTTCAAAAACTTCGGATATAAATTTGGGACCGTTATGACTTATTAATTTTATTGGAGCTCCAAAACGCGATATAAAATTATCAAAAAAAGTATCCGCTAATATACGAGCCGAGGCTTTTTTAAGAGGTATAATTTCAGCGCATTTGCTGAAATGATCGGTAATTACTAAAAGATATCGATTACGTCTCACTATAGATATAGGATACGGGCCTAATAAATCTAACGTAACTATCTCATTTGGATAATTTGATACAATCGGATTTAATCGACCAGCTGGTAACGCTTTTTTATAATTATTAACTTGGCACATATGGCATGTAGAGACATATTGATCAATAAATTTTCTCATATACGGAAAATAACAAACGTCCCGAATTTTATGATAAGTTTTAAATCTGCCTAGATGACCTGCGATTGGTTTGTCGTGAAATTCCCCTAAGATGCTGTTTCTGAAAGACTTTGGAATGTATACACGCATTTCACCTAACGACGTTGCGTGTTTCGCATAAAACAACAAGCCTTCAATTAGACGGAAGTCTCGGGACCAATTCTCACATATCGTCGCATTAACAGAGTTATCTTCCGGGTTTTCTAAATATCTATAGATATGACCTAATTCTGGGTCATTCTCTTGCTCTGTTATTAATTGTTCCCGCGAAGTAAGTACTAAATCTCTGATTATTGCACAATTAACTTTTTCTCCCATTATACTTTGAACCGGGTTTTTCGATAAAACATTAGCCACAACATTTAACTTCGTTTCTGACACATCAACGCGCAAATTCCCTTCATCTACCTTATTATCTTCAACCAGTGAATCTTGAATAACCAACACTTTCTGATCAAAATCTAAAACAATCCTTGATCCACTTATAAAATCGACACCAAGAATACATGGGTATTCCAAATCCGTCAACACATGAAACAACCAAGGTGTTTCAAATGTCCGGATACGAATAATCAATTCTACAATTCCTATATTTTGGCATTTTGCTCCCTGTGCTGTGATCACCTGAGCTCGCGATTTTCTTACTTGTTTATAAAAAAAATATTTTTTATATATTTCTTCCGATATAAATGATTTTTCCGCTCCGGTGTCCCATAGCGCTTTCAAAAATGTCTTATTTAATAAAATAGGAACATAAGGAAGTTCCACGGGTGATATATATATCGGAGAAAGTTTAACCGGTATATCCACTGCCGAGTTCTTTTAATTATTTTGAACTTCATTAACTTTGAAAACATTTAATCGTCCCCTTTGCATCCTATCGCCTCGACTGAAATTCTCACTCGAACCCCTATTTCTGCGGTCCCCTCTATTAAAATTATCAATTTGATCTTCTTTTCGAAATTGATATCCCCTTTCGTTGAATCTCCGATCATCATTCTGAAATCTATTCCTACTCTAGAACTACCTATTACTTTGACGGCCATTCTCATAAGTACCTCTAGAATCATTTCTGCCATTATTTGGTCTACGCCCAACTTCAGAATTTCTCCAGTTTCTGCGATTATCATTAAAATTAGACATCCTATGCGCGTTTTGACTCCGTCTTTCCACATTATCACTATTCTGCGAACCCCGTTTTAATTTGTAAGAATACCTCTCTTCAAATTTAGCTAAGATTTCTAAAAGTTGTACCGTGTTCTGTGGATTTCGGACCTCCACATAGTCCTGGACTTGTGGTTCGAGTCTAACAAAAATGTGATCAACCAATTCTGCCTGCGACATCCTTAGTTCTAAATTTTTATGAATTTTAAGTTAATCGTAAACAAAATCTGTTGGTTCCTGATTTCTTCCCTGCTGGGACGCAAAAAACCTCGCTTCTAACTATTTCTTATTTTTGATTGCTAGGAAAGCTTTCCCTAATTCTGCCTTTAGCTGCGCGAAATCCGTGGCTGTATCCTGCACTAACACTGATCCAAATATTGAGTAGCAATCTTGAGCCCTTCCCCCTTCCCCTTCTCTTTCAAATAAGCACATGCTAAGTTACTAGGAATTTCTAGTAACTGTATATATATATATTTGATTATCTATTTCTTCTAAAAATTCATTAACATTCTCGGACCCTGAAAAGCACATTCTGGTAAAATACCAAACCCTCCTGCATTACCTAACCCAGAGTCATAAATTATAACGGTTTGGGCGCCATTGTGACATGGGTCGACTCGATGACCATATCGTGGGGTTTCAGCGTAAGTTAGAGGTGTGGGATTCTCGAAATGATGAGACATTTTAGAATTCTTAATATGACTTTTATTAAGAATTTAACTTAGATTACTTAGATATCGACGAAACTTATATTAAGTGAGAATAAACCAAAACACGTAGTCTTAATTAACACAGATCACGCAATTAGATCACTTATCAATATAATTAAACTATATCCGCCTACTCTCAATCTCAATAATATATTCGCGTTCAGAATATAATCTTCCTACCTTGGTTGAATACTCAACGTCCAGTCTACTTCAAATATTTCTCCAAGTGGGCGTACAATGGTATGTACCTTGGTTGAATGGCTAGATTTTCGTGATTCTTAGGTAAGCCGTCTATCAACACTTCTATCTTCTCTGAACTGAACTTTCTCTAAATTGCCATCCCGCTCACTAAAACTTCTATCCTTTTAATGGTTATCTTATTTGCATCTATTCTTCGTTTCACTTCTTGGATTTGGGTTGGAAAAGATTTGCCATTAATCGTGGCCGTCAAAGAACACAGAGGTTATGTTAGAGAAAGGACGCGTGAGATGTCACAAAGGGAGGTGACTATTTCAAAGGACATAGTAACTTTCGCGTTTATATATCATCCACGTTAATGTTACAGGACTATTCACCGAACTTTATTGTTCAAAGGTTGTATTTATGAAAAAAGATAGCTATATTTTAATGCTTACGAAGCGCATTAAAAAAGGTCAATTTTATTTACAGGTGCTTCCATTATTTTGATAACTACCTGTATGTGTGTATATATATATATATATATATATATATATATATCTAATATTTGCAATATTGGTTTAAATTTTTTACTATTTTTTCATATATAATATTATTTATTCCTCTTGTTATTTTTAACTATAAGATTATTCAAGTTCAACATAAGTCACAAGATGGCGTTACATGCTAAATAAAAATTAAATATATTTTATTTTATATTAGAATTACTATGTATGATTAGGGATCCTTTTCATTCCAAAAAATAATTCCTATAAATATATTTGAGGTTTATAAGAAAAAACATAGGCTTTTTTATAATTGATCTAATTATTTACTAATTTTTACTTTTATACGATGCTGCTCTTAGTTCGTTTTGTGATGGTGAGAAATGTTAATGTGGTGATGTGTTGTGGTGTATTATTTTTATTTATTTTAATAGTGTTTCATACAAAATATATTAATTTCTACATTAAGTAAGCAGTTTTTATTAAATTTTTTCCTGTTCTACTTTTATTTAATAATGACATTAGTATATTCTATCTTCTAAGAATGACATATTTGTAGTACTTCCTTCTCCCCAGCCCCATAGCCCAGTAGTATAGACAAATTACAGGAGAAGATTGACTGGCCTCAAAACATTGTTCAAATCTACATTCATTGTTCCTAAGGCCAAGAGAGTTTGCTATTGTATGTGACTGTGACTAATATTTCTTATGTTATACGTTCTAGTTATACTTAGGATTATAACTATTAACCTATCCAACAATGTTGAAAGACACAATTACAGAGATAGTGGAATAAGGGTTTGAGTAGAGAACTCTCTCGGTGGCCCGCACGTGAAGCATTGAGGAATTCTGACAGGTGTGAGATATAGGGGGGAGATCCTTGATCGATACATTCACCCATATATCACAGCTTTAGTAATGAATTCATTCTGATAGATGATAGTGAAATCACCCAGCTGTGCTTGTTGCTTAAATAAAACTAAAGGAATAAGTAGTTTTAACTATAATTTGAAAATGCATGTAACTACACTGAAGTGCCATTGAATTAGGAATACCTACCTAGTAACGAGTTGGGCCTCCTCTAGCCTTGATAACGACTGCTACACGATGAGGCATAGATTCAACAAGTGTTCGGAAACGTTCCACGGGAAAGACATGCCAAATATTGGCTAAGGCTGTCCATAATTCAGTAAGGTTCGTTGGTGCTGTGTGATGGTCTTTCACGCCTATTTCCAAAACATCCCATAGAAGCTCAATATAATTTAAGTCTGGGCTTCTAGGTGGCCAATTTATGCCAGAATAGTCAGAGGAATGCTGATCCAACCAGCCAGTAGCCAACCGGGACTTGATAGAGGTACAGTTGTCTTGCTGGAAAACTCCACTACCGTGCGGATAACAGAACAACACAAATGGATGGAAGTGATCACCCTTCAACTCTGCGTACCGAATTGCATTGAGGGAGGCTAGTATACACATTAAAGATCCTAAAAAGTATCACGAAAAAACACTCCAGACCAGGATTGAGCCACTATGCCCTTCTACAGTTCCAACCTAGCATACAGGATCCATGGCTTCATGAGCCTGGCACCATATTCTCAGCCTCCCATTGGCGTTAAGTAGTCGGAATTGAGACTCATCACTCCATGCTACTCGTTTCCAGTCCCCTGCACTCCAGTCTCTGTGCTCTCTTGCGCAGGCAAGACGTGCAGCCCGATGGCGAGCATTGAGCAATGGTACTCTCGTAGCACCCATACGGTGAAGCGACCGTTGCACAGACTGTTTACTGACTGTACGACTGGCCACCGTCATTCCACTGGGTGGCAGTTTGAGCTAATGTTTGGCTTCTCTGGCTACGTGCAATGCGCCTGAGCCGTCTCTCACCACGCTCTGTCAAGGCTAATTGTCCTTTACAGTTTGCCCAATCGCTAGTTGTTTGTCCGCCATCCTTGTATTCTTGGTATACTCTTGAAACTGTCAACCTTGAAAATCCTAGCTGTCTGACGATTTCGGAAATTGAATGGTCCGTGCGTCGCACACCTACGATTTGCCCACGATCGAAGGCGTCTAAATCACGCAGTTTACCCATACTGAAAAATCCAACTACTAATTCAGAACAACCACAGTACGCGCTATGTATACAGTTACCACAGCACCCACACTGGCGCATAAATGATACATAACGCTACAGAATTTGCGTAGCCCTTGATATCCCTAATTTAGTGACACTTCAGTGTATAAGTATATGTAACTAGGAAAAATGATAAATTTATAATAATAATTATAATAAACTATTTGCATTTTTAGGAATTTAATTCTTTTTATTTAGAATTTCTTTATTCAAATAACTATCAATAAAATTAATAGGGTGTTTTTGAATTAATCAGTATTTAATGAAATGTTTATAATTTTTTTTTAATTTCTTCTGATTATTTAGAAACCAGAAATTTATTACGTTGTATGTAATTAATAATAATACTTCTGAATATTGAAACATGTACATTACTTTCCTAATGAGGTACTTTCATAATTTTGAATTTAAATTCATCTTTTTTGTCGTAAATTTAAGTAATTATAGCATTATATTTTAATTTAATTTCTATATCAAGAAAATTTGCTTCATAATTATCACTATTTGTCTGTATTAAATTAAGGTATTCAGGATAAAAAATAGTATTAGGTTTAATATTGTCTTGTTTGTTATAATATCATCTATATAACGAAAAATGTAATAATTAGAATTATCTATGAAGCTATTTTCAAAATAATGTAAGTATAAATTAGCTGGTCAGTTGCTAGCTGGGCCACCCTGTGGCACACCTTTAATCTGTTGATGATAATTACCTTTATACTATATATAGTTCTCTTTTAGTATAGTCCTAATTAGAGAACTAAATCTATCGTAATTAATATTTTTAAATAAGTTTTTTTTTTTTTTGTAATTTAGAAGTACTTTTATCGTATCAATATCAGTAGAGTTGAAAAGATCTTTAAAATCTAAACTATAGACTGAAGAAATATTTTTATCTTGTAATGTTTCATGGAGAGTTTTACCTTTACCTGATTTACTGATATATGTATTAAAACCATTAATAACTTTCTAATGATTTTAATTTAATTAATTGAATTTATTATTAATTAATTTAATTAATAATGAACTTTAAACTATTATTAATTTTTATTCTTAATTGTTTAATTAAATCCAAAATATGATTATTATTTATCTATCAGAAATTTATATATATATAATATATATATATATATATACACAGATAGCTATAGAACCTAAGTATAACTATTCAAGATAGGAAATATTAGGCACAGTAGTACAATAACAAACTCCTGGCCTTAGGAACCAAGATTGCAGGTTTAAACAAGTTTTAGGGCTAGCCAACCTTCACCTGTAATTTGTCTATACGAAATGCCAAGGGGAAATCGACTTTAAATCTTTGATGTTTGATACATTTACCTTTATTATTTTATGTAGAATGTATTAACAAACACAGAACATATAACACGCGCACAAAACTACTACATATAACTCCTAATTTAATTATTAAGCGAAGTCTTGGAGGGCTCGAGACCATTATAGATTAAAATGTCCTCAAGGGAAGATTAACTTGAATTATTACATTCTCTTAAAAAATTTTGTTGCAAGTTTGTAAGTCAGTAAAACGATGCTTTATTGTGAGTATAGAAAGATCAATTCACTCCACCATAATATATTTGCATAACAATGTGGGGAATAATTGTGTGATCACAAGAAGAAGTAGAATCGATAAAACACAACAGAATCTCTTACAGAACTAAAAAAAAAGAATGATTACCTCAGTGTGATATCTAGAAATCTTATTTTGTATTTAAAGTTAACATTTTTCACGAACGTAGGTGATTAGTTAATCCGAGGGCTAATCAAAATAAACTGGAACTTTTTAAAAAATAGTTCCTAAAATATTTTTTATAAAGATAGCATTACTGTTTCAGCTTTCGATTATCCTCTTTTAAAATATGTGTGCATATTTTTCCCCAATACTTTGAGAAGTTTTTTTATTCCTTTTGAATAAAAAGCAGTCGAACGTGCGCGAAGCCAATTGTGTACTATTTCTTTCATCTCTTCACTCGATGAAAATCTCTTGCCTCTTAACGCTACCTTGAAAGGTCCAGATGTCAGCTTGAAATGCTCAAGTGTTGACCAGTGATGTTCCTTTAATTTTTTTTCTGTTACATCAGCTGTGTTGAATTTTATATTGTCCTGGTGAAGGAAAATATTGCGAATCCCGATGGAATGTCTTTTGGATTGATATGCTGCTTTAATCGTATTGAGAATTTTCCTGAATTAGAGAGCATAAATTGTACGTCGGTCATGAAAAAAGACTGCGTACACAATTCCTTGAAACTCCAAAACGCATTAAGACTTTTTCACCAAATAACCAAGGTTTCTCTTTTAGTCAAGCAGTTTCACCTTTTGTGAGTCATTCTGTACTATGTTTGGCCCATTTGTATACTTAAGGCCTCGATAAGGTGTAATTGCCAAATTTCAGTAGATTTGGTATTTACATTCGGTAAAAATGAAATAATAATTGGCTGCGCAATCGCAGTAGGTACTTTGTGTTTACTGATCGTGCAAGCGACTAAATAAATGAACATACAAGAATAAACTTATCATGGTTCTAATGGAAAAATATTGACATGAGTTTAAAAAATCTCAAAAATTAGGGGTAGGGGTAGGAGTTTCAAAATTTAGGTAACATACCCATTCAGGGTAAACGTTTATGGATGAAGTAGGAAGATATATACACTGGTGTGCAAAACTTAAGCAACAGGTGGGTTTATTGCCATAACTTCACGAAAAATCATCTGAGAGACATGAAATTCTGAAATGAGGGAGAGTATTATGTACGTAAAGGATGACGAAAGCATCGGCGCTGAAAAAGGAATACAACGCATACGGTATGGAATCAAACAAAAACAAGCTTTATTGAACGCATAGTATCGTGACTCATGATTGTCTATCCAACAGGAAGAACAACAAGCAGATGTTCCTTAATATGGTATATGCCCTCCCCTTACTACAATGGTTGCTTTGCACCGTCTCCGCATACTCAGAACCAGCTGGTGCAACATTTCTTGAGGTAGGAGTGCCCATTCCTCAATCAACATCTG
>BMAV01011069.1:386946-409590 GCA_019973955.1 Trichonephila inaurata madagascariensis
TTGATTTTTGTTTCTACTACTGATAACATTTGCCTTTAATAACTGAAAACATTTGCATTTAAATAATATAGAATACACGACAATAAGTGTGTGTGTGTGTGTGTGTGTGTGTTTATTGATTTATTTAACACAATAAATTCATCCAAACACGAAAAAAACACTTTTTTAAAATTTATTTTCTATAATAATCTAAACTTTTTGTGGTGTTTTCTATATTATTTAAATGCAAATGTTTTCAGTTACTTTAATCAAAATGATATTCAAAGTTTAATAAATTTAATCAAATCTTATTTACAACTGACACTTAACCACGGGTATGAAACAAAATTCAATTTATTTTTCTTTAGTAAGATCAAAATAATATCAAAAGTCCTCACAGTAAGTTAAAGATCTCCATAATAATTTATTTCCTTATAAAGAAACCTTTATATCATCTTTTTTTAAAAGCCTTATAAATATGATTTTAATTCAGCACTCCTTAAATAACAAAAAGATTCCTAAAATCTAATTATTTTGAGATCCAATCGAAATGGGTTTCAATACAGGAATTTGATGGAACAGTAAAAATAATGGGTTCCTTTTGTATTCGAAGCAATTGTTTGGAATAGTTTATGACGAATAATATAAGCTGAATATTTTCATCGAAAAAAAAAGAAACAAGAGCTTCTATTAGATGATGGTTTTGAAAGCATCAATTCAATTCAAAATTCGTTAGAAAGTTAATTGGCTTTCAATAATCCTAAAACAAAATTACGTATCAAATACGTATTCAGTCAATAGCATCCATTGAATTCGAATTCTTTAAGGGAAAGTCTTTCTTTTTAAAAGGAAAACCAAAACTTTCTTTCATTCTTTTAAAGCGATATTTAATGTTAACTTCTAGTAGGGGATTAATCATTAATACTACGTTGAATCAATTAAAATATCAAAGCAAATTGAATTTATTTTCGATTTCCTACTGATAACGTCATTTGAAATGAAAAATGTGAATACTCAATTTAAATTCTTTCACAAGTTTTCTTTAGGATAGGTTTAGCTGTTACAACTGAAATCTAAATTTTCTTTCTTTCTTTCACAGTAATTTAAGAAGTTGGATAAAGGCTGCTCAATATAAAATCATGGGTTGTGCTGGATCAACCGTGATCAACAATGAGAAAAAAAACAAAAAGCTGCGCGTCATGAGCGCAACAGAAAGAAGTAAGTTGAGTTATTCTCTGAAATTATATCTTTTTTAAACGCATTTATTTTGTTTGCTTAGATTTAACTTGAGTTGACGTAGGAGCATTAAGACGAAAGTAAATGTTCTAACACTTTAATCTGAGCATTTTTTTTTTTTTTTTTTTGCCATCTAATAAATCTCAAGAAACGGGATTGTTGAAAGATAACTTTGTTTTCCAGTTGCCTCTGAAAAAGCTTCTCAAGATGTTAACGTCTCTGAATAACTAACAAACAGAAGCACGCGATAAAGACAATGAAAATTTTCACTAAAATGGTGAAAGCTTTATATCATATCTAAACTTTTCGTTTATAAATACTGGTTTCAAAGAAACAATACACATAACTCATTTATTTTCTATAATACTTCTTAGAATGTTAAAAACTATTTAAGAAGTATTTAAACGTACTAAATGACGTGTAAGTTGGGAGCTCACAATCCATTGAAATTGATTGTTAGGTAGAAATAAGATAATAATATATAGTGGATGAAAAAGAAAGGAAAAAATTTACGAATGTATACGGCAGAAATAATTTGGAAATATAAGGTAAAAATGAAAATATTTTATTATGCTACTTATTTCCGTTTAAATAAATCCTTTCTTCCTGGTATAATAGCATTCCAAATTTTGTTTCCTTTACCTTCATGTCATATAAATTTTACATTTTACGCATTAAATGTAGACTGTTTCATGCAAATGCATTTAAACTGAATGATAAATGTTTTCACCTCTTAAGAAATGAGGCATAATTTATGATAAGATTATTTTTATTCTCAAAATTAGGTTTCTATAACATTATTCTCTAAATAAGGTTTCATAGAGAATAACTATATTTTCTAAATTAGATTACTATTCTTTCTAAATTAGGTTTCCTCCAATGTGAATCGAGAATAAAAGGGAAGAACATTGTATTAACGCACTGTTTTACATATTTATAAGTCCACCTAGATTTCCCTGGAATATTACTTAGCTACCATTTTGATATATGCACTGTATATTTGTGTCGATTCTGAACAAACATAAAGTAAAAAATAATGCAAAGATTACTACGATAAAGCAAGCAAAAATTGAAAAAAAAGATGTACTGTGTTGTTTTGCACATAAATATAGGGTTTATTGAAGTTATATATATGTGGCGGTGTGATATCTATATAAACCAGTACCAAACATCACGCGAAGACGATTGTTTTGGTGTGGTCTATAAAGTACTTGCGTTCGGAACGGAAGGTACCCAGATCGAATTCTTCCTTCCTACATATATATACATGTACAGATAATTAACTTATATCTAAAACAAAATTTCCTATTTAACATTTATTTTCCATAACATATTCGAGTTTTGAATTAAACAGCTAATATTTCTTAGAAAAGATATTCCAAACATAACAATTCTAATCCCAGCTCATTAAATTTTATGGTCTTCATATATACGCTCTCACACTTCACTTTTCAATCGAAAACATAAGTAAAAATGATTATTTAGCAGTTGTGGAAATAAGTATACAATCCAATGAATATTTTCGGGTCACTTGACATTGGTTTCTCTCAACGAAAAGATGTGGCAATTGACGGCTAAATAAAACTATTTCTTACAAAAGTTCTCGATGCTGACTTCGAAATACCACAGATTTTAAGTCGGTTGGATCATGTTCCTGAAAATAGATTTCAAATTTTTAACTTAAATTTCTTTTCAAAAGCAAAAATGTTTTAAAAGTCCAACGCCAAGTATAACAACTGCCCAAAAAAATTGCTATAAAGAATTTTCACCAAACTCCTCCAAACGCTGGTTCTCCCCAGGATTGCCTGAACTCAAAAAAGCTCTTACGGCGGGAGTGAAAAAAACCACGTCGACGGCGAGAAGGAAAAGAGTGCGCCGACAAAAACTTCTTTTACATTTAATGGAACTTGGAATACTTGTAATTTAAAATTCACTATGAAGATGAAGTCAGATGACAAAATTAAAAAGGACAAAGATCCCGTAGAATTAAACAGAACATTTAGTTTCGAAGAAGCAACAGCTAAAAATACCATTATAATAAAAAATGTTGTACGTTTTAAAGAGGTACAAACTTTTATCGGCAATTATAATTTGGAAAGGCCAATCGAGATTTTTCTAAGCATCTTTGAGGCTACATGTGATTTCTTAGAAGTAACCGAGAAACAAAAAAATCATCTTTTAACGAAGTTAGTAATTGGAGTCATTCAAACTTTTTAAAAACATACCAAATTCCAAAAACTTTCTGCGAATTGAAAGACAGCTTGGTGCGCGAATTTGGAACGCAAGTAAACCCAACGGAGATATACCTTCATCTATCAAGAAGTGTAAAAGCCTCAAAGAAGACGCATATGGAGGTCTTGTACAAGATACAAGAAATCGTGTCCGAAGAAAAATAGACAAGACATCCATAAAATTTTATATCATAAAGAGATCGAAAGAGATTCTCGCTATAGAAAAGCAACTTCAAAGTTCCAGAAATCTGGATGATATGAAAGAAAAACTTAAGCTATTGGACGTTGAAAATAAGGAAAATCCTACGTCCATATTCATAGAATTGATGCGTCCAAAATATCCTGAGAAAAGAGTACCTAACCAACAGACACCACATACCAATAGACAGCAGTACGGAAGATGGAATTGGAGAAGTCTTCATCAACAGCCGGTGAGTTATTCAGGAACTCTCTCACCAGCCCCTCAAAGCACCCATGAAAATGTACACAGATAACAACGGAGATGAGAACTAATGATCATCGAAGCAACTTTAAACAATTTAGACTCTTGATCAACATTATCAAAAACAAAATAGTACTCAATCAAATCACGGAACAACAAACTATGGAGTACATCGAATCAAAAATATATACCATCAATGGACAAATCAAGGTCAGTGAAAAAATTATTTTGCAACTAAAGATAGGAGAAATCGATAAAAATATTAAATCCTTCATAGCAAATGTAGAACTCCCATATTTAAGTGTGTCTAATAAGACTATGAGTAGTTCTGAATTAAATATTAATTTTAGTGAGAAGAAAGCTTTTTAAAGTGGCAAAATAATTTCAAAAAAAGGGTGAATATTAGGAAATCGTAAAATAAAAGTAAGCATAAAAGAGAAAATGAAATTCTTAAAATTAGTAATGATAAAATTATCACTAAGAGAGCTGGTCATGTGTTTAATGTGGAAATAATTCCTAACAGTGACTATGAGAATATTAATGTGATTATTGATAAATATAAATATTTCTTTGCTAAAAACAAATTTGATGTGGAAATTATAAAATGCAATCCCCCTCAGAGATAATACTTACCTCAGAATATTACCTATTGCAAGTAGTCCTCATAGAATCTCCCCTAAGGATGACGCGGAAATAAAAAAAAACAATTGGATGCATTGTTGAAAGCAGGAATAATTAAACCATCTCATAGTTCTTATGCTGCCCCTATAACTATGGTTTTTAAAAAAGTGGATAATGCTCGCACACGATTATGTGCCGATTATAGGAAGCTACCACAAAATTGGACGCTGAACCAATTCCCCGAGTAGACGCAGTTTCAGATCAATTAACGCATGCGCATTTTTTCCACGGTTCAGGGTATTTTTATATTAAAATAGATGATAAGAAATCTTGCATTTACATCAAATTGTAGTCTTTTTCAAATTAATCGCTTGCCTTTTTGGGGAAAAAAATTCCTCAGCTACTTTTCACACAAAGAGCTTTTTCGACAAATTCTAAATATATACCAAATAAAATTTGCGTTAAATTACTTTGACGATATAATAGTATTTTCAGCCTCAGTTGAAGAACATGCAAAATATTTAGAATAAATTTTTTAATTTGTGAAACAGAAAATATTAAGTTAAAATTCTCAAAATATAAGTTTGGTAAAGACACAATTGATTTCCTGGGATAAGAAATAAAACAAGGATCATATAGTCCAAACAATACGAATGTAGAAATAATTTTAAAAAAAACTCTTACCCCCTAGAAATGTAAAAGATTTACAAAGATTCCTTGGTAGTAGTAATGTCTATTATAAATTCATTCCTCAATATGCAAAATTAAGAATGCCTCTAAATAATCTTTTTAAAAAAAATCAAAACGGGAATTGACCCCAGAATGTCAACAGTTTTTTTAAAAAAACCTTAGAACAGCTTAATTTCAAAACCTATTTTGTCCTTATTCAATCCAAACTACCTTGTCACGTCTATGTAGACGCATCGATGGGAATCCGCGCAGCTACAATCAAGGAACAACGACCTGAAGGAAGTCAGCCTCCTATTGTATTCCACACCAGGCGACTGAGAAATTATGAAATTAATTATGTGCAACAACTTAATAAGAGTGCTTAGCAATAATTGGCAGTTTAGATACATTCTATTGCTATCTTCACGAAGCTCATTTCACACACACCGATCATAATCCACTAGTTTGGCTTAAAAATTTTAAAAATTCAATTCCACTGGTCGACTTTTTAGATCGTCTTTAAAAGTTTCTACGAAGGATCTTGATATAAAATATAAGAAAGTATTAAGAATAGTCGGTACCCCTATACCGACAATGTTAAATATAGCTTTTTTAGGAACCCGTTTCTCAGAAACTGTTAAATATAAAAACTAATTTTGTGTGTATATTAATTAGGCTTTTTTATTTAAATAACGGTAAAATGTTTCAAATATATTGTTTACTTTTTAAAAAAATATTCATCGTAAAAGTATCACTTCAAAATTTCTGGAAATTGTCATTTTTTTCACGATAACTGCTTTTCAGCAAAATATTTTGGGAAAATCTCCAAAAAAGTAGCTCCATTATATATAATTACATATTATTTATGTGCAGTAAAAATTGCATGAACATGCATTGAGTAGATTCTGTGAAAAAGGTACACGCGGTTTGACAACAATCATTTTGAGAAAATTGCATTTTTAGTGTAAAAAGGCACTTCATCACAAAAATAATGAATTACAACATGTATTTGGCCTATTTTATTAAATATTAGCTTATCTTCTATTACTTTTAAGACTTTTTAGTCTTTTCTTTGATTTCTCAGAAAATACATATACAGCATTTTTTACTTTTAAGCTATCGAGGTTTTAAGTAGCGGTTACATTATTTTACTCAAATTCTGTATCAATTTTTGAAAAATTTTCAGTTTCGTTACATTACTTTCATCCAATTTGACTATAAAGCATCATAAATACCATTTGAAAATGTGCCAATACATGAAAATATGGCTTTGGTAATACATGATTGAGCAATACTTCGAAAAGGTTCATTAATGTTTTATATATTCACCTGTAAACACAATTTCTTAAAGCATCAGAATTAAAAAAATTTCCTTTAAATATTAGATAAATGGTATTCAAAACAACAAGAAATTTGTTTTTATTTTTTTGAACATGAATTTTATGTATTTTTATGTATATAACGAGCTACGTGCAACAAAAAAGGCATTGCATTTTGAGATATTTATATACCTTTTACTAAGCAACTATTCAACACCAAAGCTTAAAAATTTGTATAAATGCACAATATATATGAAATATATAGTAAACATTTCATGCATACAGGCATACAGTAGATTTATAGAAAAAAGAATACACAATTTAGTAAAAATTGTAATTTTCTGTGTTACGAAATCTGCATTTTAGCTAAACATGTCTGAGAAATATTTCAAAAATTTTACATAAATAATAAGAACACACAAGAATATATATGAAATATATAGTAAAAAGTTCTAGTTCATGCACATTCAGTAAATTTATAGAAAAAAGAATACAGAATTTAATAAAAATTGTCATTTTCTGTGTTACGAAATCTGCATTTAGCTAAAAATGTCTGAGGAATATTTCAAAAAGATACAGCTTTAGTATCACCCACCCTAGAATTGTACTAAAAAAATTGCGCTAAACAAGCGAGATAAATGATATTGTCAGGTAACCCGTTCCACACAATTTAATAAAAATTGTCATTTTCTGTGTTACGACAAATGCTTTTTAGCTAAAAATGTCTGAGAATTTACATGATTTTCCACAAATTCTGTATCAATCTTGAAAGAATTTTTAGTTTTGTGATGCATTACTTACATCAAAGTTAACCATAAAACATCTTTAATGACTTCTAATAATGTATCAATATGTAAAAGTAATGAATTGGGAACATGCGATTATACGACATTTCGAAAATTTTCATTATGGATTTGAATGTTAATATACTCACAACTTCCTAAAGTATCAGAATTCAAGCTTCTCTATATGTTAGACAAGTGATTTCTAAAACAGCCACAAGTCTGTTTTTTTTTTTTTATCTGAAATTCATTTAATTTTTTATGTATGTAACAAGCTTCTCGCAACGATAGTGACAAAATGTCTTTTGTAACTTTTTCTCAGAACCTATTGAACATTAAGACTCAAGATTTTGTCTATATATTGAATAAACATTTATCTTTATACTTCAGTGAAATTTTAAAAATAATTTGTTCAGTTTCTTTTTTTTTTAAAAAAAAAAAAAAAGATAATTTTTGTAAAACATAATTAGGAATTTCATAAAAATTGTAATTTTTTTGTTATGACATGAATTTTCTAGCTAAATGGCTTAGAAATGTTTTAAATTTCAATTCAAAGTACACAAGTAAACATACAAGCATGCAGTAAGTAGGTTTAGGTAAAATAAAATTTTTAGAAAACAGTAAATTTTATTAAAAAATCTTACCTTTTCAAAGAAAAAGCTTCAAAAATCCTGTAATCCTATTTATATGTTTATCTACAAATTTTATCTTTAATTTTCCATTAGTTAATGATTAAATTTCGAATCACACTCTATTTATAAGCTATAAAGTGCCCTCCAAAACCTAACACAGTTAAACTTGCAGTTAAAAGTTAACGGCGTTTAATAAATGAAAAAGATAAGGGCTTTGCAACAGTTTAAATAGCCAATATTGCTAATTCTATTTGTCAAAATGGGTGTGGTCACCAGCTGATGATTTTTTAATAGTTATTTTTTAAAATACTTCTAATTTATAAAATGGCTAGTATGTTACATTATTGGAAAGGTCCTGATTTGGAGATTTTAGAAATATCAAAAACTCAAAATCGATTTCCCAAAGGCTTTTTTCCGACTGACTGCTCTTAATCCTGAAACTGATATCCTGACAAAAAAATTCTATTGCTTATCATTTAATTTATACAACCCCAAAACCTTTATTAGATATCAATGAAATAATTCATTTTCAAAATTTACAAAATATATTAGACCCCAAATGGTTTGAAAGAGATAGTGTTTTGGTTGTAAAAAGACAAGTTTTATTTAAAATAACTGTACCCAAAGCTCTACGAGTGAAATTAATGAAAACAACGCATGAAAAATTTGGTCTGTTATATACACTGTTATATACACTCTGTTACATACATATCTGTTATATACACTCACTTCCAAAAGTTAAGCACGGAGAGGAAAATGCTAATTTCCGGAAGCCAATAAGAATTTAAGTGGATGCAATTCGCTGCAGAGGTAGATGGAAGTATGCAAATATGTTAGGTAACAGCCAATCCTGCTTTCATGTCAAGAAATATGCAAAAAGGGCAGTCTTGTATGAAGCCAGCTTTATAAAGGGTTAAAGAAATTGATTGAAAGTGCTGATAGAAGGTGTTTAAAACTTTCGTACAATTTGTTTTCAAGACATACGTGTTTCTATGACTTCCAGAAAACGAATGGAAGATAATGAGCACTGGCGTGCTGTGGGGTGCATTGAAGCAGGACCTGTCGATCACAGATATAGCTCTTTTCTTCGGCGTTCATCATTCTGTAATTTCACGTTTATGGAAACAATTCCAAACCACACAGACAGTTGTCCGAAGGCCCGTAAGCGGTCACCCAAAAGTTACAACCCCCGCGGAAGATAGATATATTGCTATTGTAGCCAAGCGGAATCGCAGAGTGTCCATTGGTAAGGCTATATCTGCATCTACTGTACGCCGAAGATTACATATGAATGGACTGTATGCCCGGGTACCTCGAGTTTGTGTTCCTCTATCCGTCCAATCAAGATGGGCACGATCAAAGTGGTGCCGGGAACATGGCATTTGGACTGCGTCTGACTGGGGCAATGTCATGTTTACTGATGATTCAAGATTTGCTCTGGAGCCAGATGACAAGCGTATAAGGATATGGTGTAAACAAGGAACACGTAATCAGCCCCAAAACATTACCGAACATCCCGCATTCCGAAGCGGAAGCATTATGATGTGGGTAATTTCATTAGGATACCGCACCGACCTGCACATCTTTAAACGGGGTTCTTTGACGGCTGTCCGGTATCGAGATGAAGTCCTAGAACCCTTTGCGATATTGTACCCAGCAGCAGTTGGCCCTACTTTTGCTTTAATGGATGATAACGTACGTCCCTATGGAGCTGACATCGTCAATGACTACCTGGAAAGTAAAGGGATTGCGCGTATGGCGTGGCCAGCATATTCGCCCGACCTTAATCCCATTGAAAATCTTTGGGATGCTCTCGGCCGTGTTTCCCACTTCCAGCCACTCTTATTGAGCTGGATATTGCTCTACAAGAAGAATTGCGATTGCTTAATTCTGTGGTGGTTAACCACTTAATTGAAAGCATGGTCAGAAGGTGTAAGCTATGCATACAGATGAGGGGGGAGGCGATCACATACTCTAATAATGTCCTTTTTTTCATTTTATGCTGTTTATTTTCACTTTATACATAATTCTGTTTAAGTCTCCCAATATGACATTATCTGATAACTTACAAAAATTTAATATTGTTTTCATTTCTGTAAATAATTTTTGATTTTCTTTTATGACTGCTACTTTACTGCCAAATTTTGTGTCAACCAAAGCAGTATTTGTTGATTTTTTTGCATTTTACATCTTCGTGCTTAACTTTTGGAAGTGAGTGTATATATATAATATACACTGGTGTGCAAAACTTAAGCAACAATGTAAAAATTTAGCAGATAACCATGAAATTGCAGAAAAGGAGGTCTGGAGATCAGTAGAAGGAACACGTAAGTCAGTAGAAACGTCATGCGTATGAAAATATCAGGAACAAAACGTCAGAAGCGATGTGAGCGTACGCAAAACGCGTGATGTCGGCGCGCGCTGCTCAACAGTAGAATGAAATGAAGGACGGAGACGCAATTCACCATATTCTCTGCAAGTGCCAGTGAGTCAGTTCGTGAAATATGGCTAGAAGAAATCACCTGGACGACTTCACACGTGGAAGAATGATCGGAAAGCTGGAGGAGGGGCGTACTGTCACCAGTGTAGCTGCAGAGTTCGGAATCAACAAAAGTGTCGTTTCGAGCGCTTGGAAAGCGTTCCAAACCACAGGTACAGCTGTTAGAAAGGTTGGTGTGGCCACCCGAGGATGACAACTGCAGGGGATGACCGATATATCATCCTGCAGGCGAAAAAGGATCGACAGAAGTCAGCAAGCGCCATTGTTCAGAAACTCTGTACAGCAACAGGTCGACAAGTGTAGCGGTTTACTGTGGCCAGACGCCTTCACAAAGGGGGCCTGTTCGCCCGCCGTCCTGAACGCTGCCTCCCGTTGAAAGAGGGCCACTGAAGCCACCGTTTACAGTGGGCCAGAGAGCACAAAAACTGGACAACTGATCAATGGAGTCGTGTCCTCTTTACGGATGAGAGTCGGTTTAGTACCAGAAGCGATTCTCAACGCGTTTTGATTTGGAGAGAGATCGGGACCCGGTTTTATCCTAGTAACATCAAGGAAAAACATCATTACGGTGGTCCTGGAGTTCTTGTCTGGGTTGGTATTATGCTGAACGATGGAACTGAGCTTCACATTTTCGACAGAGGGTCTGTAACCGGGGATCGCTATTGTGAGGAGGTACTTCTTCCCCATTTGCATCTTTTCTGAGGTGCCATTGGCCCAGACTTCATTTTTATGGATGACAATGCACGGCCACATCGCACTCTTGCTGTTGAGGAGCTGCTGGAAAGTGAAGATATCACTCGAATGGATTGGCCAGCGTGCTCCCCAGATTTAAATCCCATCGAACATTTGTGGGATGCTTTGGGGAGACGTATTGCCACACGCTTACATCATCTGGAGAACAACCAACAACTCAAGCAGATGTTGATTGAGGAATGGGCACTCCTACCTCAAGAAATGTTGCACCAGCTGGTTCTGAGTATGCGGAGACGGTGCAAAGCAACCATTGTAGTAAGGGTAGGGCATATACCATATTAAGGAACATCTGCTTGTTGTTCTTCCTGTTGGATAGACAATCATGAGTCACGATACTATGCGTTCAATAAAGCTTGTTTTTGTTTGATTCCATACCGTATGCGTTTTATTCCTTTTTCAGCGCCGATGCTTTCGTCATCCTTTACGTACATAATACTCTCCCTCATTTCAGAATTTCATGTCTCTCAGATGATTTTTTGTGAAGTTATGGCAATAAACCCACCTGTTGCTTAAGTTTTGCACACCAGTGTATATATATATATAACAAAATATTTATAAAGCATTTAGTGAAAAATCTGTTGCTGTGTTTATTTTCAGATAGTTTTTAATATTAGGTTCATATTTTGTGTTCATTAGTTTAACGCATTTCGCCGTTAATTCCCTGTCAAGTCTATCGCTATTAGAAAATTTTACAAAGTTCAATGAAGAAAACAATTTTTTACACGAATATGGGAACCTAAACATCGTTAAAGAGCATTAACTTTTCCATTGATATAAAATTATTCGGTAAAGAAACCCATACATTTATTATAATATTAAAAATTTTTACTGTGGGATGAATATTATCTGCACTACTTTCACATAGTTTTCATCAACTTAAGAAATCAAGTCTTCAAATTTTGTTTTCCACACTATCTGCTTAGAAATTCAACTAATTCCCTTTCTGATTTATCGATACCTAGCCGCATATACATTCGGTTAACTCCATTGTTTTGTATGGATATAAAATAAAGTGAAATGTATATTCCAAACTTTTAAATAGATTGAATCTCTCCTCAAAAGCTTGTTTTATTTTCTGCATAGTCATTAAATATTTTTAATTGCATTTTCTTGAATGTCAACAGTTTTAAGAAATTATCAGGTTTTGAAAACTTTTTTGTGATTGAGGAAAATATTTCATGATTTTTATTTCCAAATCCTTAGTAAAGATGTCAAGTTTCGTAATAAATATTTTAATATTTTCAAACATCGTTAAAACAATTAGTCAATGTCCATGAAGTTTTTTATTTGGTTCATTAAACTGCTGAGTGATATCTCATAAAAGCATTAAATCATTTAACCAATGTATATTGGATAATTCATCAAAACTATTGTCTTTTCACATGCTTCTATTTAACTTGCAATGTAATTTGCTCGGGTGGAATCTTGCAACTCAAATTTGAAGCTGGTGTCTTCAAACGATTGAGCTGAAATTTTGTATATACATTTAGTTTGAATGACAATGCATGTTTTGACCATTTATATTCCAATATTGCAATTAGTTAAAAAGATATTAATTAAAAACCTTAAAACGCCTAACTATTCTCCACCTGGTGGTTTTTTATCCCGCCGAGTGGCTTTTCGGATTGAGCTAAAAGAAGTTCCGATTATTTTCGACGTTTTTAAAAAGGCCATCTAATTCATTCGATCAAAATCAGACAAAAAGTAATTATAGAATCGGAAAGGTCATTCATTTCGTCACGATACGGTATAATTTTTCTTATAAAATAATGATATTTTCTATTTTTTATGATTTTTTCTGAAATGAGTCACAGTCCATGTGTTTTCAATAAAATGATTTCTAAATTATTCCTTATGAATTTTTTTCGTGTTAGTGAATTGATATTCTACACTAAAAAAGTTCATGCTTTTCTCTTTTAGAATCAGTCATTTAAAAAAATAAAATGCCAAAAATTTTTTTTTACGATTTTTCAAAAAATACTCAAATTTTTATAACTAAACATTTAATAACTTCATCATTTATAATGATAATCGCATGAAACCTTTTTTTCCGTTTGTGGAATAGTATTACCCAAATTCTGTACAAAGATTGAAAACATTAGTTTAAAATTACGGATTTAATTTTGTGTGTGTGTGTGTTTTTTTTTTAGTCTAACACAGTATCAAAGTAAAAGAAAAAATTGATATTTTAATTAATTTTGCTTTGTCCAATGTTGTTTCGGTTTTACAGTATTTACCCCCCTCCCCCATTATCCTCTTGTTGCGCCCCGAGTGAAATATGGTTGCGTGGTAGGAGCGGACAAATAACATTTCGTAGTTTGAGCGGACACATTTTCCCCCCATCTTAGAACAGATAAAGGGTGCAGATAAATAAGGAAATAAATACTTTTAAAAATCACAAATATAATTTAAAACAGTATTTTAAGTGACAAATCTCTTTCACTGGGGATAACGTTGTTTTTTTTTATCAAAGTTTTCTGTTTTTACACTTGATTATCAAATTACAAGTATAAATACATTTTTGCTAATGAAATTTAATTACTTATATTGAATTGTTAAGATATTATAGTGTGAATGCATTTTAAACATAGTGAAATGTAATAAAAATAAAAACTTTCAGAGAAATATTTAAAAAATTATAGTAAGTAAAAGTATAATAAAGGGTATGGACAAATTTCAGGGATTTGTATTTTAGAGTCAAATAAATATTAGAACAGGTGCAATTACCATAAAAGTAATTAGTTTCATTAATGTAAGTAAAGATAAATGCTGGAAGTAAAGTATATAAAACAGATACAAGTAAATAAAAGAAGAATAAATACAAGTAAATAAAAAAGAAAAATAAATACAAGTAAATAAAAGAAAAATAAATACAAGTAAATAAAAGAAAAATAAATACAAGTAAATAAAAGAAAAATAAATACAAGTAAATAAATACTAACTAACCTTTATTATGAAGGCATAAATGTCATTTCCCATTGAGTGTGTGTGTGGATTTAGTCTCTCCTTATACAAAACTTAAAGATTTTAGACATTTTTCTAAATTGCTTGATGTTTCGAATTCTTTTACGATGTTTTCAGTTCTTTCATCCAGTTTTACACATGCTTATTTCCTTTTTATTCTATGGATCATCTAATTCTCTGGATTTTAAATTAAAAGACACTTTTTGTGTTTCTTCTTTTAGTATTTTAACTACTAAGTGGACATTAGCCTGGTTTCTGCCAGTGATTGCATTTAATTTGAAATTCTACCCTTCAACAGAATTTGTCCTATGACGCGGTCCATATACATTCCATACTTTAATGGACATATTTATATTGTCCATCCACTGCTCAACAAAATAATCAATGAATGGGGTAATTTTGTCAATGCTAAAAGCGTTTTTCCATACAATGCTCCAAGTATCATCTATGTGTTCCATTGGCAAGTAAGCTAATGCAGAAATCATTCTGCAGACATTTCTAATATCATTGTTCTAATTATATTCCTTTACTAGACCCATTTCTCATATTTTACGCCACAAACATGGATTAAAATGAAAGTTATAACCGGAAATAGTCGAACTGAGAAATTCTAACATACAACTTTTGATGGCTCTGCAGCTTCAAAATCCAATTTTATAATGTCCGGCTTCCACTTGGGGCACCAACGTTTCACTTCCTGAAACTTTGCAATGTAAGTTGTTTGTCACTTATCAGGCAAAATTACAAAAGGCGCTGGATAAACGTTGGTCTCATTTGTTTTACTTCTTAAGTCGACGTATATTATATTTTTGAAAAAATTGTTTCGGACAAATTTTAAATGTTCCATCTAAGAAAAAGGTCTTTCTATTTTCCAAAAGATACAGAGATTCTTCTTCAAATACTAAAATCCTGTTATCTTAGTCATTTTAAAAGTCTAAGCCAGTGGTCTTCAAACTATTCCACGGAACCCTGGGGTTCCATGAGGCATAGCCAAGGGTTCCACGAGACACAATAAAACAATCTAAAGGAAACTTTTAAATGTATATGCAAAATGGATTCACATTCTGTACGAAATTTGTATACCCACAAGAATTTAAAGCTTAACCCTGCCTTTAAGAAACTAAAAATTTTGTTTCATACACAACTTTATTTTGCAATACTTTTTAAACATTTATTATAATTTAATAAAATAATATAAAACGCTAAAAAATCTTTATGTGTACTACCTGCTGCATTGTTAATGTTTTATTATTTACTATCCGTGTTTTTCAATCGTTAATACAATGTCCTGCAAAACTAAATGCACATTTTTACATTTTGTGGGGAAAAAACTACAATAAAAGAGAAGGAACAACTTATTGATATATCAACCAATTCGATGTAAGAAATCTAAATTTAAGCAAGAACTGCTCCTAAATTTTATGTTGCAAATTCATGCAAACTACACAATATTTCTCACACAGTTCTAAGCATTTGAATGCCATTCGAGCAGTGGATGGACGATACAAATCTACCCATTAAGGTATCCGACTACGTTCGGAACCGTGATTTTAAAAGGGCGAATAAATGGATAATTTTCATGATATTTAGTGTCACTTAGATTAGAATACATGTATACAATTGTTTTAAGGACATTGGGACAAAAACAATTATTTAAATACAATATTTTGGCAAAAAATTAACTTAGAATAATCTTTTTTCCAAATGTTCTCCTTTTGTGAAAAATGCTTCTATTATAATAATATTTTTCCTGTATATAGCTCAAACCTCTCTACAGAGGCTCAACTAGAATGTGTGAAAAATTCACATTATTTTCAGATTTACCACCAATTTAAATAACTATTGGCGTTTTTTTCTTAAAATTGCTCCCCTATGTTGTCGTAAAATACGGATAAACCCACTTCTAAGTTATATATTTCAAAAATTCTAGTTGGGCCTCTGTACAGAGGTCTGAGCTATATACAGACAAATTATTATTATAATAGAAGCATTTTTCACAAAAGGAGAACATTTGAAAAAAAAATTATTCTAAGTTAATTTTTTGCCGAAATATTGTATTTAAATAATTTTTTTTATCAAAATGTCCTTACAACAATTTTATACATGTATCCTAATCTAAGTGACACTAAATATCATGAAAATTATCCATTTTTGTGCTTTTTTAAAATCACGGTTCCGAACGTAGTCGGATACCTTAAAGTATGGAATGTATATGGACAACGTCAGAGGACAATTCTGTTGAATTCCAAATGGAACACAATCAGTGGCAGAAACCAGCCTAATGTCCACTTAGTAGTTAAAATACTAAAAGAAGAAACACAAAAAGTGTCTTTTAATTTAAAATCCAGAGAATTAGATGATCCATAGAATAAAAAGGAAAAAAGCATGTGTAAAACTGGATGAAAGAACTGAAAACATCATAAAAGAATTCGAAACATCAAGCAATTTAGAAAAATGTCTAAAATCATTAAGTTTTGTAATTAGGTGAGACTAAATCCAACGGTAAATGACATTTATTTCTTTATAATAAAGGTTAGTTAGTATTTATTTACTTGTATTTATTTTTCTTTTGTTTACTTGTATCTGTTTTATATACATTATGTATCTGTTTTATATACGTCTAGTATTTATCTTTACTTGCATTAATGAAACTAATTACTTTTATGGTAATTGCACCTGTTCTAATATTTATTTGACTCTAAAATACAAATCCCTGAAATTTTTCCATACCCTTCATTATACTGTACTTACTATTAATTTTTAAATATTTCTCTGAAAGTTTTTATTTTTATTAAATTTCACTATGTTTAAAATGCATTCACACTATAATATCTTAACAATTCAATATAAGTAATTAAATTTCATTAGCAAAAATGTATTTATACTTGTAATTTGATAATCAAGTGTAAAAACAGAAAACTTTGGTTAAAAAAAAAATTAAAAAAAAACGGTATACCGTGAAAGAGATTTGCCACTTAAAATACTGTTTTAAATTATATTTGTGATTTTTAAAAGTATTTATTTCCTTATTTATCTGTTCTAAGATGGGGGGAAAATGTGTCCGCTCCTACCACGCCACCGAAATACAGTAAGACCCCGCTTAACGCGGGGTATACGTTCCATCAAAGTAGAGCGTAATATGAGGCAGCGTTAAACGAGGTTCTCTCATCGTGTAAATAATGGGATTAGGGGACTATAAGTAGAAAATTGGTCAGGTATTTTACCATTAAATTTATTAATTATGCTTTTTATAACAATAACACAAAAATTTATTTCTTACAAGTATAGAAATATAGTAAACGAATATACATATAAAAATAAATAAAATTCTAAGTCTTGGTTTAATGGCATATTGCGTTCAATTTCGTCGCCAGTCCATATAGGAAGTAGTTTTTCCATTTCCTATATTGTTATATCTAGAACGGGTAAGCCGTTATATTATTTATAGTAGTTTATCTATTACTCGATCTTTAATTATATTGTGACTTATTGGTAAATAATTATGCTTTACAATCAAGTCTTTTTCTTTAAAATCAGCAGACAATGTAGGACTACATTCTAAAAACGTTTTTTTTTTCTTTTTTTTTTCCAAATTCTCCGTCTGAAAGAGGTTTCATGTGGCGAGCAATACAAAAGGCAACAGGGAAACTAGCAGCTGTAATATTTTTCGGAACCAAAAAAAACTTTTTAAAACGCTGCTTTGAGAAAAATTCTCTTTATCTTTTGTAAAAAATACGTTTTTTTTTTCTTCATCTGTTGACATGCTGATATTAGATTTCAAAATGCCTTTTTATATTATATGAATGTGATCACTTTTTCAATACAAATTATACGTAGAACCATTTTATTCCTTTCAAACATACATGCGCATAACTGGTAAAGGCGCTCCTTAAATTACAAGCTAAATATTGCTAGTTTCGAGAATAAAAGACATACGCATTGGCGCCTCTCAAAGTGTAACAGATAGGGGATGATACAAGTGCTATGGAAGTCTCTTTTTACAAACATAACTGAGCATAATCTTACAAAAGTGCATTTTATCCGAAGAAAGTTCTTTAAATATGAACATACAAAATGTGAGCAAAATTGTACACTTCATTTGATATTTTGTAAACACTTATGCTTTATTTCAAATAACCATTTGTTGTCCCTCGCGTAACTTTGGAACTGTAATAATCAAGCTGAAGGTTATAGACAGCATTTAAATTGCTTTTGTGTCAATGAAGGGCCAAATAGAATATAAATAATCCACACAAATTAGAAAATATAAATAAACCCGCTTAAGCAAACAAGTGGTTGCCTAGCAATCGTGGGTCAGTGCCTGACCCAAGGGGTCAATGGTTCGCCATCACTGCCCTATGTAAAAAAATCCATTAAACTTTTGTCAATAGATAGTGTAGGTGGTTTAAATTATTATAACTATGTTAAGAAATATTTCTACATTATTATTAATGATGCCACTAGGTATATTTAGACTTTCCCATCAAAAAATTCAACAACATATACTTATATCAATTGTTTAAAACAAATTTTTCAAAATCATGAACCGGAAAAAATTTCAAGTGATAGAAATTCTGCTTTCCCCTTTTCAAAATTTAAACATTTCTTAAGACATAGCAATGTCTCTCTCACTCAATTATTAACTACTCACAGACTACAAACAATTGGAAAGGTTGAGCATGTCAATCAAACGATTGTTGCCAGCTTAAAATGTGTGAAATTAGTAATAACTCAAGTGAAGTCCCTTGAACAAAAAATTTTGGAAAAAGTAACCCACCAATATAATCACATTTAATAACAGACCAATCTACGTAATGTATGGTAAGTGACCTTTTGAAATTTCAATCCATAAAGTTCTTAAAATAAGCATCCATCCAAATTTATATTTTCCGGAGAATTGGTTTCTCTCAGCGAAGAGATGTGATCACTAAATAAAACTGTTTCTTACAAAAGTTCTTGATGCTGACTTCGAAATACTACACACACATATATATAGAGTCAGAATTTTCTGCTAAAGAGAGATGAAGAATCAATAATCAAAACTGAAAAAAGTTGAAATTGCAAGATAATTCTACTGAAATAAAAGCAACCAAAAGAAAATTAAATTAAGGAAATTTTAAGGTATATTGTCTTAATTTAAAAATTTCGTTTTTGCTTATAATAAAATAATATTAATTTTGAAAATTAGAGGAAAGCAGGATTACAAAATTCCTTAAAAACAAAACTTTGAAAAGTTGTTTCCTCTAAATATATGTTGTTTTAAATTAAATATATGTCATACCAAATGAATGTGTAAAGTTCAACTGAATGCTCAAAATCGTATATATAATAATAACATATGCAAATAAACATAAATAAAATCTTTTAGTTAAGTTTTGAGAACTTTTCATCAATTTACTATAGTTAGGTTCATTAAATAAAAATCTATCAATTTTTGAAATCAGAATACCTTTTTGGTAAGTGTGTATAAAGGGATATTATAATTTCATACACATTATTAAAATAAGTTGAAAATTGCAATAAAATATTTTAAAAATGCCACCGTTTCTTTAAAAATTCTAATAATATAATAAGAGTTTCATTAAATTATTTACTGAATTGGAATATTTATGAAAAATTGTACATATACATTGCTCGCCACACAAAATGCAACGCCAAGAAGGACCAGAGATATCACAGCGAAATTTATTTGGCAGATAACATGTTGTACAAGATCAAACGATTAAAATTACAACCTCTTGTGACGTGTGGAGGATGACAAAATCAGTAGTTAGTATAGCCACCATTGTTGGCTAGAGCCACTGTCACACATCTCAGCATAGAATAAAGAGGTTTGGGATGCATCCATGGGGTAGATCAGTCCATGTTGCTTCCAAATATTGCCAAAGTTGATTTGGTGTAGAAGCGGGAGGTGTACCCCGGGCCAGTTTTTGTGCAAACATGGACCACATGTTTTCGATTGGCGATAGATCAGGAGAACAAGCAGGCCAAGGAAACAATTCAATTTGATGGGTAAAGAAGAACTCTTGAACACTGCGTGTCACGTGTGGTTGCGCATGATCCTTTTGGAATATGGCTAATGGCAAGTGCTGAATGTATGAGAAGAGCACTGGCTCCAACACCTCACAGATGCAGCACTGGTTGTTCAGTGTACCGGCAATGCGTACTAGAGAAAGGGGGCAGTGAAATCTAATACCACCCCAAATCATGATACCAGGTGCAGGACCAGTGTGGCGATGCATAACGCAACAGTTCAGCAGCCTCTCACCACGGTGTCTCCAAACTCGAATCTAACCAGCGTGATGTTGCAGACAGAAGTGGATTCGTCACTAAACACAATGTCATTCCATTCCATTGCCCATGTCCACGGTTCATTTCACTATTGGTGGATCCACCACCCACAACTGTGGTTTCCAGTCAAGGGTGAACGAAGAATTAGACGCCTTGCGGACATTTCCCTCTGCTGTAAACGGCGTTGAAATGGTACGAGCAAACACCGAATGATGCGTAAAAGAGTGAATCTGTTGTGCTGTGGTTCGTGATGTGGCTGCACGATCCATCACTGACATACAAACAATCCACCTGTCATCACGGGCAGTGGTGCAACGAGATGGGTGCGATTGACCCCGTTGGTCCATCGTTTCCTTCTGCATCCAGCGAAGACAGATCAGAATCACAGTTGCTTGGTTTCGTCCAACAGGTTGACCGATTCCTCTGAAGGATAATCCGCAATCCCTATAGGCTACTATTCTTCTACGGTTGAATTTAGAAACTTGGTTAAAAGTCTTTCGATGCGTGACTTACGCATCAAAAAAAAAAAAAAAAAAAAAAAAAAACCTCGAAAAAAACCAATTGCCTTATTTCAAATGGCCAATCTGTTCTTCCATGATACAGCACTTGCGAGTGGTGCTACGGTCACCCGTTATGTGCGTCTACGCTATAATTCTAATGATTTTTATATTTCATCATCGCTAACACATGATGTCAATTTCTCATGGTTTGCATGCTTCTTTCAGGCTGTTGCATTTGGTGTGGCCAACAGTGTAGATAGATTCAAGAAAGTTAGTATATTTCTTTGAAAGCTATTTTGTTTGAAATAATTATTTTACAGAGAAACTTCAATAATCACTCTGTTAATGATTAAGAAACTTTTTCTGTGCCTACTTACATTCATACCAAGAAATCTGTATTTTTACCGAACACATAAAAGACTAAAATTTACATAACTAAGATGTTCGGATGCGTTATTTTTTTTCATGCTTTAGTTTCCCACAATCCAGTATTTTTCGATTATTTTTTTCCTTCTTTATAACTCTTACATAGAAAGCAACTCATGGCCCAGGGTAAAAATTTTTCATGAAAAGTAATAATTTATTTTTTATTTAAATAAACACACTATTTATATTTGTAGGTCCGGGCGAAATGAAGTTTCTCTAAGGTTTTGATATTCCTCTTTTTGGGGAATAGATTTCTCTTCTGCGCATTTTTAATTCATATTTTTCATTTTAATTAACGTGCACCGGGCCCCCCCCCCCCTACTTTTAAGAAGAAATCTGAAATTGACATGTGAAATGTTCCTACGTTTTGAAGTCATTTATGTGTGATATAATCTCAAGATTTTATAAAAACCCTTTAAGTTCATATGAAATG
Organism: Trichonephila inaurata madagascariensis; assembly: GCA_019973955.1. NCBI lineage: Eukaryota > Metazoa > Arthropoda > Arachnida > Araneae > Nephilidae > Trichonephila > Trichonephila inaurata. Next base: position 408,725 of record BMAV01011069.1, read on the forward strand.
TCTCTTCTTTTCAATAGACTCTATTTCGATATACGTTGGATTTTTTCAAAGTTAATCTGTATTTTTAATTTTTAAAGCTATCAACTCCCATAAATTTCGATATTATTTTTTGTTTTAAAGGTTCTCGTAAGAAGCCGGATTTTACGATAGGCTTGAGCTTATAAAAAGAGAGTATCATTGAGAGTAAAATACACTGGTGTGCAAAACTTAAGCAACAGGTGGGTTTATTGCCATAACTTCACGAAAAATCATCTGAGAGACATGAAATTCTGAAATGAGGGAGAGTATTATGTACGTAAAGGATGACGAAAGCATCGGCGCTGAAAAAGGAATACAACGCATACGGTATGGAATCAAACAAAAACTAGCTTTATTGAACGCATAGTATCGTGACTCATGATTGTCTATCCAACAGGAAGAACAACAAGCAGATGTTCCTTAATATGGTATATGCCCTCCCCTTACTACAATGGTTGCTTCGCACCGTCTCCGCATACTCAGAACCAGCTGCTGCAACATTTCTTGAGGTAGGAGTGCCCATTCCTCAATCAACATCTGTTTGAGTTGTTGGTTGTTCTCCAGATGATGAAAGCGTGCGGCAATACGTCTCCCCAAAGCATCCCACACATGTTCGATTTGATTTAAATCTGGGGAGCACGCTGGCCAATCCATTCGAGTGATATCTTCACTTTCCAGCAGCTCTTCAACAGCAAGAGTGCGATGTGACCGTGCATTGTCATCCATAAAAATGAAATCTGGGCCAATGGCACCTCGGAAAAGATGCAGATGGGGAAGAAGTACCTCCTCACAATAGAGATCCCTGGTTACAGACCCTCTGTCGAAAATATGAAGCTCAGTTCGCCCGT
>BMAV01011069.1:409990-424650 GCA_019973955.1 Trichonephila inaurata madagascariensis
ATTTTATTCTACTGTTGAGCAGCGCGCGCCGACATCACGCGTTTTGCGTACGCTCACATCGCTTCTGACGTTTTGTTCCTGATATTTTCATACGCATGACGTTTCTACTGACTTACGTGTTCACTGTACTGATCTCCAGACCTCCTTTTCTGCAATTTCATGGCTATCTGCTAAACTTTTACATTGTTGCTTAAGTTTTGCACACCAGTGTAATAAAAGGAAGGTAAAATAATTTTTTTTGTTTTCGTTTTCTTAAAGTTTATGAAATAAATGCATTGATATATTTAGGCAAGAAAACAGCCATTCTGTTTTTCGATAACATGCTCTGGAAGAATTTTTCAAATAAACTATTCAACACATCGAATGAGTACGTCACAGAAAAAAAGATTTTCCCCTTTAAAGGGCGTCCAACAAGAACTTCGAGCTACTATAAACCGAGCTCTCATTAAACAGTAGGCGCTAGGAATTGTAAAGAAGTTTTACTGTTTATTTTAGTGTCATATTTTTTTTAAGTTAATTATTTGCCTCAAATATTTTATTAAGAAAATTAAAAAATAACTTTTTCGATGGTAATACTTTTTTGAACTTTCAATGGGATGCAAAGAAAGAGCATAAAATTTCTCGATATATATGTGTTATAGCTTGAATAATTTGCAAGATTTTTAATTACGACTATAACGTATTTGAATACGATTTAAATATTTTAAGATGATATATTTTAAAATTTTATACCAAAAACAATTTTTTAAACGAACTGAGGTAACACTTGCAATACTTTTCTTGTATAACATACTTTAAGAAAACTATTTTTTTATGAATAATGGTGGAGAAAATAGTAATAAAATTGTGAACTCAAGGGGAATGGAGATGTTATGTGACTCCAAGCAATTAATATAAAAACTTCACATAAAACATCCATTTTAAAGCAGTTTTTTATACGCTTAATACTTTTAAAACCAAAAGAGTAAAAGATATGTTTGTTCTCATCAAAATGTTATCTTTTCTTATCAGCTAAATTGTGAGAAATCAACAAATGCTGTAGTGTATTGAACAATTTCAACACAGTTTCTTATCTTCCAACGTCTTTTACTCTAACGATACAAAAAGGTTGACATATCATTTGATGAAATTATTGAAGGATTTGACTCGACTCATTACTTACAAAAAGAAAAGGTTACTTTTAATGTCTTTTGAATGACATCTAATAGCATCACGTATCATTTGGAGCATATCTTATACCTAGAGAGTAATGATGTAACATCCAATCGTGTTTCTAGCGATTTAAATTCCCAATTATTTTTATGCACTGTATGGCTTTGGAAGTAATAAATCACCGTTCAAAATTTTTAAGATAATTAGAATACTTATCTGAAGATCCAAAACTGAAGTTCTCAAATTCTTGCAACTTTGCAATTATGCATTGCAAGATTTTATAAGTAACAAAAAATAGCATTAGTATTTTTTGCTGTAGATTAAAAACTGTATCATGTTGTTTGAAGTTTACTTCATATTTTACAGTGCTTCATGAGACACAAAAAGTAATTATTATCTACGAAAAAGGATGCTTAGAAGAATAAAAACCATGAATGTGCTGATCAAGAATTTTTGAGAGCTTAATGCTTTACATCCCCCCCCCATTAACATGATACATTGGAAAAAACATTTACCATCAAAATACCTCTTAAAAATAAATGATCAAAATCATATAAATTTCGTATGTTTTTTCCTTCTTAAGTACATTTTTAGAATTTCCATCAGCTCTAACGAAAATATTGTATTTCAAAAAAATATGAAAATGTTAAAAACATGATTACAAGATAACTTTAGTTAGAAATTATAAGTTGAATAAATGTCAATAGAGAACAAAAGCAGTAGTAGAGTAAGAAAGCTTTAAGTCGTAATTACTTTATATTTTTAGATTTAAAAAAAGGCAGCCTATCATTCTAAATCTATCGAGGAAAGCAAAAAAGCATATTTGATGTTATTTTTTAGAAAATATCTTTTTCAGGCTATATTAACTGGCATTTCTATTTCTATCATTTTCCGGTTATTGCATGATAAGAGAGAGATAAAACAAAAGAGAGAACAGGAAGGAAATTAATTGAAGATTCTCCTGAATAGAAGAATTTTTCATGGGTTGAGCTCAATGGAAATATTAAATCAAATAAAGACTTAGCAATGCTTTTGAACTTTCGCGTTAATTAATTTCTAAAGGAAATGTTTTTAAAGTTTTTGCTACACATACGTAGTATGTGATCAAAACTTATGTGATGATATAAGAGGTAAATCCAGAAAATAAAGACCACATTCCCCATTTGTCGCATTTGTTCACGAGCTTCAGAATTGCCATGTTCGACTTTTCTGCCTCCAGTGTATAAAAACAGCTCTTCTTCATCACTTCCAGAAACGTTTACTACCCAGGAGCTTAGGGGAAGCTTGAACATTATAAAAACGGACAACAATATGAAGGTGTACTTTGTCGTGAAGAAGCCCAATTCCTCCAGAAAGTAATCTTCGCTCTCTGTTTTGGAAAAGCCTCACAGCGTTGAACACTTGGCTTAATGTGCAAAAGAGTGCAGCATGAGACTAGAGAACGACAAATGTTTAAATGTAGGAGGTGATTATATAGAAAAGTAATGGAAGATTTAGGTTTATAACAGAAACTTTTTTTTTCCCAATGAATATTGTGTTTTTCATTTTATATAACTAAACGACCTCAAATATAAACGGTGAATCAAAAGTTCCCGACACGTTTTAAAATGTAATATAAAATCAATTTATCCTACTCAAGTGAGGTTCCGGCAAAACTACTTCTCCCAAAGAAAAGCGTAGCTTTTGTTAGAATAAAATTCAAAAATGTTTAGGATTTCAGCCATATATAGCGTTGTAAAGCAAGCAGAAAAGGCAAAAGTTTGCCCATAAAAAAATTCAGCTCATCTATATTTTGTAGAAGCAGATACACATTGTTTTGTGGAGATTCATATAATTTATACGGGTAAACAACAACCATATTTCAATAAGTGCGCCGATTATGACATCCAAACGGTATTCAGTTTTCTTTCACATATTTTCAAGCAGTGTCTGTGGGATGGACTGGATGACTTACATCAATTCTCTTCTGCTTTCTTAAAGATACAGAATAAAATGTAGGTGAAATTGAAATTTTTTGATTTGCAAAAACAAAACCTTTAATCAATGGAAGCATTTTTGTGCAAACTGCTCACTAAGCCATTAAGAGTTAACTTTATAATACATTTTCAAGTGTGGCACATTTTTGGTTCATCCTGCTCCTTATTTCCCTTTCAATTATTATTATTAGAAGTGTGGTGATATTATGAAACTGAAAAATATATAATTGTTTAAAATTCATTGATTAAGATTTAAAACACAAATAAATTTATAAGAATAAAATAAAAGAAGCCAAAAATATAAAGCTGTAGAAATAAAATAAAACATCAAACCCGAGCCCATTTATAATATCAAATTCCTTAAAAAGCATAAAAAAATTTTAGAGCCATTATAAAAGAAGGTTACAATGTCATTGACAAAAGAAGGAAGTCACCAGTCGAAGGACAAAAGAGCATAACACAAAAGGGAGGAAAAAACCAACTTACCCAGTCAAATTTCTATCTCAAATCAAAACAAAACAGAAACTTGTACTCCTCAGAATTATAGAGAATAAAATATTACGCCTCGAATGACTAAGCTAAAACAACAAGGACCAGCATCCAAGATGATAAATTGGAGTAAATTATTAATCTCTAAAGTTCCAAAATGAAGGGTTTTTAACATATCCTCCCAAACAAGAGAGTCACTAGGTTGCACACATCAGATCAAGGAATCCAGTTACAGTTCAATATACACTGGTGTGCAAAACTTAAGCAACAATAAAAAATTTAAGCAGACAGCCATGAAATTTAAGAAAAGGGGGTTATTGCGATCAGTACAATGATCACGAAATTCAGTAGAAAGGTGATACGTATGCAAATGTCAGCAATAAAATGTCATGGGCGATGAGAAAAACGGGTGCGGTCGGCTCGTGCAACCCAAGACTACAAGAAAAGGAAGAACGGAGGCCCAAATAAAGACATTCGCTGCAAGGGCAAGTAGGTTCTTTCGTGAAGTATGGCCAGAAGAAATCATCTGGACTACTTCACACGTGGAAGAATGATCAGAAAGCCAGTGAAGCTGAAGAGCTCGGAATCAATAAAAGTGTCGTTTCGCGAGCTTAGAAAGCCTTCCAAATCATAAGTGCAGCTGTTAGAAAGATTGGTGGTGGCCGCCCTTGGAAAACAACTACAGTGGATGAACGATATATTGTCCTGCAGGAGCCCAATACCAGTCTGCAAGCACATTACTCAGCAACTGTTTACAGTAAGAGGACGACAAGTGTCGTGGTGTACTGTGGCCAGATGCCGACGTGCTGAACGCTGCATCATATCTGTGCTGTTGTGGTGTAAGGAGTTGAAAACCTAGACATCTAATCAATGGAGTCGTGTCTTCCCTACGGATGAGAGTCGTTTCAGTGCCACAAGTGATTCTCTTCGCCAGTAACTTGGAGAGATTGGGACACTGTTTCATCCCAGTAGCATAACGGAAAGAGACCTTTAGGGTGGTCATGGAGTTATCGTCTGCAGAGGCATTCTACTGAATGGGTGGTCTGAGCTCCACGTTTTAGACAGAGGTTCTGTACCCGGAGATAGCTATTGCGAGGAAGCGATCCATCAGTTCCGAAGGGCTATTGGACCATTTTTATGGATAGCAATGCATGGCCACACAGGACTGCTGATGCTCAGCAGCTACTGGAAAGTGAATATATGTCACTCGAATAAATTAGCCAGCATTCTCCCCTGATTTCAATTCCTTAGAACATGTATGGGATGCTTTGGGGAGTCGCACAATAACATCCTCCGGGAGCACCCAACAATTGAAATAGATGCTTATTGCAGAATGGGAACTCTTACCTCAAGAATTGGGAGACATTCTGGTGCTGAGTATGGAAAGACGTTGCGAAGCAACCATTGCAGTAAGGGGAGGGCATATCCCATATTAAGGGACATCTGCTTGTTGTCTTCCTCTTGGACAGACAATCTTGCGTAACGATACTATGAGTTTAATAAAGCTTTTTGTTTTGTTTGATTCCATACTATATGCATTGTATTCATTTTTGCGCAACTATATTTCTGCCATCGTTTAAGTACAAAATGCTGCCCTTTCTCATTTCTGAATTTTGATGTCTCTCAGATGATTTCTCATCGAATTATGGGTGGAAGGGGAAAAGAAAAAAACACCTGTTTCTTAAGTTTTGCACACCAGTGTAAAATGTAATTAGAAAAAGTCCAGGGTCTTAAGGATCCTCAACAGTAATACTCCAAATATATGCGTAACTATCCTAAGCTTAATTTCTAAGTTGGAATATCGTTGGCTCCGTGGTTTAGAGGTAGTGTGCCCGCCTCGTGAGCCTAAAGTTGCGATCCTGGCTGCAGTCGATAGATTTTCTGGATGCGAAAATCGTAAGCATGCTTGTCATATGATTATGTAGCATATAAAAGATTCCTTGAGGACCAAATTGGCTCTGGTACTCTCGGCACAGTTAAACCATGGCAATATTTAGCATCCGAAGAGAATTTGATTTAAAATTATATTTCAAGAGTGTGAAATTGCACTCAATAAATTACTACGGTGGTTAGCTCAGATCAACTTTATAATTCGTCATTTTTAAATTCAAACTAATTCACATTCAAATTGAGCCCAGTTACAATACATGAAACAGTTAATAATAAACAATAAAGAGAGGTTTTCGCACGTGGCTAATTGTTACTGCTTTCTTCACCGACCTGGCAGGCTGACTGGTTATGTGTTCACACGGCCAAAAGAGTGCACACTATTGTCCATTTTTTTGCCATTCGTTACACTCCCCCTCTGGTTCATAGGCATCGTCCTCGATGAGGAACCAGCAGAATTATCTTCTCTGAGAGGCATCACTGGAATGGCTTCTCCCCCTACTTCGAAGATGGAGTGATGATTTTTTAAGCAGACTGACTAGTTCCGCCTGCTGAGAACCAGGAATTTCTTGTCCTTCATCTTCCAATAGTCCAAATTCTCGGTAGGAAATATGTAATTCAAAATATTAATTTTCCCGGTAGAAAATATACAATCCAATCTATCAATTTTCCAGGTAGGAAATACTCATCAACGAAGAGAACAGTCATCTGTTGATCCATGCTTCGATATCTATGATCTCTGCCCCATTGGAAACGGTTCTCAGAACTGATAGAGACGCAATCAATTAGTCTTCTTACAAACGTTGGGTGCAATTTAGAAATTTTTGGCATTCATTGGTGCCATTTTCAGATTGTAATGTCGGAATTTGTAACCAATTGTATCGTTTGTGTAACCAATCTTATAATATCGTAATTTAATTTTGTAATTTAAAAAGGATTCAATGGATCCTCAGCCCCACGTTGGGTGCCACTTGTAAAACTGCACTCAATAAATTACTACGGTGGTTAGCTCAAATAAACATTAATTCATCATTTCTAAATTCAGACTAATTCACATTCAAATTGAGGACAATTACAATACATCAAACAGTTAATAATAAACAATAACGAGAGATTTTCGTGCTTGGCTATTTGCATCTGCTTTCTTCACCGGGCTGGCATGCTGACTGGTTAAGTGTTCAATTGGCCAAAAGAGAGTGCACTATTGTCCATCTTTTTGCCATTCGTTACAAAAGTCAACATTTGGTAACGAGAGCCACTCCTAGATGATGCCACCGTTGAAATGGCTCTTACTTTTGTGGAACTTTCCGTGTCTGCAAAAGCTTGAGTCCCAACATGCTGTCCATTCGAGAAAAAAAGTAGAATATCTACATTATTAAGACCTCTTAAAATTGAACCGTTAACAAATTTAGCAATACCAGGTTATACTATAATTTCCTAAACTAAACGCAACTAAAGGGGATCAGTAGTCAAGATCTACGAAATAATATTATCTGGGGAAATAGAATTTTTCTCAAGTTATAAGTTCATTTCTAGCAATAATTCAAAATAATTAATCGTTCAACATAGTGTTTCAAAGAAAAAAAAGTAAAACTATAATTCTTAATATAAGAATAAAATGTGATTGACGAGAAAATGAATGACATTGTGGTAAAAGCTTGGGGTGCTTTGTACTACATTTTTGCACTAACTCTGAATTTCGGAATAGAACTATTAAGAAATTATAGCAAAATTGATATCAAGCATCCCACGCTTTTTTACGACAATGACATTCATTTTCTAGTTAATCATTTTATTCTTATATTAAGAATTATTTTTTACCTATTATTTCGATTAACTATGAAAGCGTGTTTTTTAGTTTTTTAAAATATCATTTATTTTTCAGTTTTTAGTTCTATCTACAAAAAAAGCATGTTTTTTTTTAGCTATTTAAACTATCATTTATTCATTGATGAATTAATCTTAAATGCGTCTTTTTTTTAGAATCTGAAATACCCATTGGCATTTTCACTTTAGAGTTGTAACTTAACCTTTTAGTCGTCAAATCTGGAATTAGTCACCAAATTTGGGAATGGGAAATCATTAATCCTTCTAATCCTGATCCGGACAATGGAACAAAATTATTAAATTATTGTATTGTCATCGGTCCTTGAAAAGTGTGCAAAATTTCGAATTAATTTGACCTTTTAAAGTGGGTAAAAATCGAGTTTAAAGATTCCGTTACATGCAGGTGAAGCTTATAAAAGCGTGTTAAAAAATAATCATAAATTATTGTTGTCACGTCCCAATAGCTTCATAATTATTAATTGTAGGAGTGCATACTCAAGATATGCAACTGCTTGTAGCTTACATGAAAAAATTATCAACATATTATGTCCCTCTTATGACAAATACTCCCATCCTATATTCAATTTGTTTCAACAAGTATTTTATTATATTAAAGTTAGATAATTATAATAGAATTTAAGATAATAAATGTATTGGGGGGGGGGGGTATATATCAGGTGACCCAAAAGTTCGTTAACATTTGAAAATTCAATTATTCACGGAATAGTGTAGGTAGAGAGGTAAAACTTCACATACACATGCTTGGAAAGCTTTATTGAAACCACAAAAAGTGCAAAAAAAAATGTCCAACAAATGGCACTGAACAGCAAAACGTCAGTAATGCCGCATGAAAATCGTGTATAAAATCAGCTACAGTCAGAGAGAAAACAGATGCGCCAACAATTGTGGCATATTGTCATGACCAGAAAGGGCATTGTTAGTAAAGATGTACTATCAGAATGAAGAATCTGTAACTGCAGCTTTACGCGATGCTGTCCCCATAAGATTGTAAAAAATTTCTTGCTAAATCGTTTAGTGAGGTTGAAACACCACTTCTGTTATGTTTGTGCTCAACCCGTGGGATTATTGAATTTAACCTAAAGTTGAAGTCTATAGCAATTGTCCGACCTTATTAGGGATGCTAAAAGACAACACTCGAAGAAAGACAATTTCTCACTTTACCTACAGATATGCTGTACAGTGCTGTTCTCAACATTGTCTCCCGACAACAGGTATTGTTGATGAATGACGACCGACATGTTGAACATTTTTTTTTTAAATCACATCATTTATTGCCAAAACCAATTCTTATGCTATTACTTTTGTTACCATATAAAACATCATCTGTTGGCAATTTTTTGCCCTTTTATAAGTCGCTTCAAGCATGCGTGTCAATTTTTACCTTTTTATCTACATTATTCAGTGAATTATTGAATTTCCAAATGATAACGGAGTTTGGGGTACCCTATCCTTTCTAATATTACAAACGCGAAAATTTGTATGTATGTATGGATGTTTGTTATTCTTTCACGCAAAAACAATTGAATGGGTTTTGATGAAACTTTACAATAATATAGCTTATACATAAAAACAATATATAGGCTATACTTTATAAAGATATTATGTGAAGTGTCCGAAATATAATCATAATTGTCAAGTTAGTAGGAAAAATTTCAGCCATCTGCAAGCTATTCTGGCTTGCGCTGCAAAAAAAGCCCACGTCAGCATATATGTGTGAAGCAAAACTCCCTTTTTGTTTTGTCTACGCCAGGTGCTCGCTTCTAATTTATTGCTTTGATCAGTGTAATCACTATTTTTTTTATTTCAGAATAAAACTAGATTTCGAAGGGATAAGTTGTGTTAAGTCTCTTTATTTGAATACCTACTATTGATTTTTTTCATGTGTAAGCCATTATCGGTAGTAACAAATTGATCCTTATATCAAAATAAATTCTTATATCGTTTGGACAAATTTGCATAATTTGTTTGTGGTTAGTAGTTAATTATAACTCTATAATTTTAATTGAAAAGGCAGGTATTGCATTTTCTAAGTATAAAAAAAATAATAATAGCTACTATACTGTATTTTTTGGAAGTGTAGAAAAAGTACCTACTAAGAATTATGCCGCGAAAGCGTAAATCTAATCTTTCCCAAAGTTTTAATAAAGCTGGAGCTATGAAAGTAGCTAGACAGTTACCAACTTGATTCTATCGCCAACATTTCGCTGTTTTCATTGAATCGCCATTATAATTTAAGGACCGGCGTTCTTTCAAATATTACAATTACAGATATAAATTATTTGCACTATTTTAAGCGTTCATTACACAAAATGTAACAATGTGTTACGCTTGCTGAGCAGAGATCAGTTTAGGAAGGTGTTCAAAAATCGACCCACAGGAGAGTTACGGGTAAATTTTAAAAAAAATAATTTTTATCAGCTGTTAGATCTACAGACTTAAAATTTAACAAATATGGTTTTTTTTGTTCAGCTGAGATGTGCAAAAAGCTTCTTTTTTTTTTTTTTTTGTGTTTAATTTGCAATTCACGTAAAATTAACTCATTAAAAACTTCTTTATCCTTCAATCTATATTGTTTAATTATCAACTCACCCGTGTGAAGAACAGGTATACCAGCTAGTATATATATATATATATATATATATATATAGTATAAAAAAATAAAAGTTAAAAAGTTCTAAACCTACAATGCCAAAGAAGGAAGAAATTGGAGTTCATGAGACACAACAAATGTATATACAAAAAAGTCTTTGAAATAAACTGGAGACCTATTATGATTTCTAAAGCTGTAGCTGAATTAGGCCAGCGATTTAAGGTTAGCAATGCTTTATGGATCCACCTTCCCCGTGCAGCAGAAATTTTCAACATAATAGAAAAAAAGAGCCATGTTGAAAAGTTAAACCTATTTCTAACACGCGGATTATAAACCTGACAATATAGTAAAATGAAATTATGTAACGAGAGCATTAATGTATCTCTCAAAGGGAGGAATAATAAGTAAATTTTCTATAGAAAAAATTAGGATAAAAAATTACATGTAAAAATATAAACTATGACGACAGAAAAGCAACCCTCTACGCAGAGGTCCAATATACATATAGATAATAATTCTCAACTAGAGAGACAAAAAATCAATTGAATATTAAAGATAAAGAAAATTTTAAAAAAAGGTATTGAAATTATAAAAATATGGATGCTACAGTATTATAACGATTACTGACTTCGGACAGTTCTTATATGTAAAAATAATTGTTGTAAGAAAGGGTTTGTAACTAGTTTAACGGCAAGCCAAATCTTCCCACTTTCTGTTTATCATACTGAGAGAATTCCTATTGAAATTAATTGATAAAATTTCTAAATGAATTAAAAAAATAAGGTAACTTACCTGAAATTGCATTCAATAATGATAGCCCGCGCTGAATCTGTGTACAATAAACAAGTTATTACCAGATTCTGGACCCAAATATAAATTAAATAGCTTAATATTGGCTGAATTGCAGCACTTGACAAAAAGTATAAAATTATTAGTACTAAAACAAAAAAAAAGAGCGAGTATTAACATAAACACTGCACTCACATGAGAAACTCTAGGAATATTTTTGTACTCGTCTAAGAAAATATAACTAAGGATCCGACGGGCTCACGCGTCATTTCATTAACATGTCCTTTGGGTTCTTTTGGGGCCAGAATTGATGGTAACTCTTTTCCAACCAAAACCCAAGAAGTGACACGTGAATAAAAGAGGCAAATTTTAAATATCAGAAGTTTGAGTAAGTGAAAGGGCAATTTGGGGAATGTTATGATAGAGAGTGATATGATTCTGAAGTGACAGCCAGCAGAGGTTATACCGAAGATAGAGACATTAGGTTGTGATACCACCCCTTTTTGGTGACCGTATCTTTGATTGTCAGCGTGAGCTAGAGGTGTAATTTGTAAAAGGAAGATATTTTAAATTCTTAATATGACTTTATTAAGAATGGAACTTAAATATCTAACAATTTAGATAAATTTAAATGCTTGAGAATCCAGAATGCACGAACACACAGTGATAGTTAAACCGAATCACGTAATTTAGACCATTTTCTCTAAGTTATAATTATTTTCCGCCTACTCTTACTTCTAATAATATTAAAAGTCCTAATATCAAACAATCAGTCCTACCTTAATCCAACTAAGATTCGATTTCTATATGGAGACGTCTGGGCGCACGTGCAATGGTATGCACCTTGCATTACTGGTTTACTTTCCAGGTAACATCACGAGTGGCTGTCAATTCACGCTTGTATCTCTTCAAACATAACTTTCCCCAAATTGCCATCCGCTTACTGAAACTTCTGTTCTTTTAAAAGCTATCTTATTTGCATTTCTTGTTCACATTTCGCTTCTTGGGTTTTGGTTTGAAAAGAGTTGCCGTTAATCTTGGCCACCAAAGAACCCAGAGGTTATGTTAAAGAAAAGAATAGTGAGCCCGTCACAATCCCCTCCAAGAAGCAAAACAAGATTTATTCGAGGGTCTTAATGGCCCTTAAGAAATTACGTGAGTAAATTTTTATTTCTTAATTTCTTCACTTTACAAGTTTTATTTAAATTTCAACCTTGAATCCTCATTTTAACTATTAATTTTCAATATTCATCTTAATTTTAATTTTTAATATTCCTCCTTAATTTGAACTCTTGACAGCCAGAATAAATTTTACTCAATTAATTAGACCAACATTAAGAGTTATGCATTTTAATCATGGTAGATTCTCACTTTTACATATGTGGGCCCGTCTCATCTGAGCGAAGTGCCCGGGGGAAAAAACCATCCTTGACTTGGATGGACAAAACGAGGTCAGCACAGGCCCCTTAACTAACTTAACTCTACTTAATTACTACTTAATGTTACTAAAACTACTATAACATTCTTCATTTCTTCCATTGCTTTTCCATCCATTTGAGATTACAATAAACTTGGAGACTTGGTTTTCAAATTGGAATTCAGGGTCTGTCACCCTCAAATAAAAATTCTTTAAGTTACTTGGCAAAATCTATATTCACATAATACCAGTATATTTCACAATTTTTATACATTATATATCATTTTTAAATTGCAACTAATTTTCATATATACACTTCATCTGGTCCTTCCGATAAACTACCCATCAGTCGTGCAGCGCCGTTACTGTTATTGTTAGTAACCTGTCTACGCCGCGTTTCCCTGAAACAGATGTACATTAATATGAAACAATACAACAATATATATATATATATATACACACAATTACAATTACAAACATTTTTCAATAAATCATTAAAACAAATAACCAAAGGAATTGTCGCATCTCAGCGAAGTCATACATCGAAGTAAACAAATGCATAGTTACAATTGATTTCTCCATCAATTGAGAAAAAAAATTTTACAAGTCAAAATTTCCAAAAAAAAAAAAAAAAATACACTTATTATAGTGTCAACTTTTGCTTGGATTATAACTTTTATATACCGCCCGAGACTTCCTTCTCTGAAATAATTCTTCCGACCACTTGTTGGAAAGAATATAAAATGAAACGATACAACCTGATTTTTATGGCGCGTCTCCTAGTAGAACCTCCAAGGATAAGGTATTATTGGTTTTCGCCCCTCTTCTCATTTCTTGGCTGCTCTGAAGAGGATTTTCTTTTTTGTTAGTCTTCTTGCTCCTTGATCTTGCCTGCTCCCTGATGTAGGGTCTCGGCTGTTCCTGTCTCGAACTGGTCTGGCTTCATTTGACTTCACTTTACTGGTTGGTCGGGACTTCGGATCTTGCTTCTTTCGTGGTCTGAGGTTATACCTCTCTCTATCTTGAACTACTGCTCCTTCCGTTCGGTTCCTCTTCCTACTTATATAAATATTCGTGTTATCTGATGACAATGGTCTTTTATTTATTTTATGGTCTACATGTTTCAGCAACTTTCTTTGTGGTCCACTTTACCAAGATCCATGCGATCGTTTATATCCTAATCTTTCCTGGCGTTTTCTTTTAATTTTTATTATTATTTGAAAAAGAGCTAGGTAGTCATCTGATAAGTGGTCCGCGCTTATCGGCCCTACCTGTGTGTCTCTCACCTTCATTTGACTTAAGATTTATCCCTTTTTCCTCTAACTCACGCTTTACATCTGACCCCTTCTTCCTACCATATTGCGACTCATTTGATCTTCGTTGTACGCTTCCCCAGCTACTCGTTTCCTGACGTGAACTAATGTTATCTGAACTACCTGTTCCTATCTCAATCTCGTCACATTTCCTATGACGATATATTCTCGCCTGATCGACAATGACCGTTAACCTTTTTCCTGACCGCCATATGATGGCATTATTCTTTCTTACTTCTAACACCCTATACGGACCTTCAAATTTTGGTGTGAACTTTGCAACAATTTTTTTTTTTTTTTGTTGCTGAACTTAAGGTATCCGACTACGTTGAAAACGTCATTTTCGGCCAAAAATCACACTTTCTTTTTATTTGATATTTTTAAAATTCAAACAATTATCTTTCTAAATCTGCATTTGTTTTGTCTATGCGATAATTATAAAAAAAGTTACAGGTGTTTAAAATATTATTATAGCGGTGAAATCGAAACCGGAAGAGATGAATTTAAAACTGGAAGTCGGCTGCTTAACATGCTTTTTACCCATAATTTTTGCAGTTTCAACTCATTATAATTTTAAAAACAATTTCTGATAATTTTTTTAAATTATTTTATTGATAATCAACAATTTCACTCTTTTAATTGGACTTTTGCGATTGGCAACATCTGTTTCTTCTGACCTCACATGTTTTTGTTTTGATTTGAATTTTACGAAAGTTGCTCCTAAATTTCTTCAAAAAACTGAACTTCTTCGCTTGAATTGTACAATTTTTAATCTTTAACTTTTTCTGAACATTCTGCTTTTAATGCTATCTACTTTTAACGGTTAACAAATGAATTAAATTAACCTCTTGAAAACGCAACAATGCTGGTGACTGATTCCCCAAAACAGTGGAAGTGTTGACTTGATGTGTTTTTGACTTTAAGTGCTGAAACTTGTAATGAACAAAAACTGGAATAAGTAAAGGCATTTTCACAGAACAAAGAATGTTTTAGTGGAACATTAAGAGGTAATAGAATATTTTATTTAAATTGGGAAGTGTGTTTTTAAGTTTGTGTTTCTCCAATTGTTTTGAAAACAATCTGTACCTGCATGAAGACTGACTTCTAATGTGACTTTAAAATGCTCCAACTGTACTTTTATTGTCCTTTTTTAGCTACTGAAAAGCTAAAAAAAGCGAAGTGTTATTAATTTGCAACTT
>BMAV01011069.1:424660-436177 GCA_019973955.1 Trichonephila inaurata madagascariensis
TTTAAATTCATTTTTCTCAAAACTATTTTTTTTTTTTTTGTAAATTTCATGATATTTCAAACATGATATCTAAAAAACTATTAGAGATATTTGTATGAAATTTTACACAAATTTTATTAATAGTATTATCTAGAGAATAGCCTATAAGCTAAGAAATTGAACAATTTTTAGTTACCTTATAGTTGTATTTTTTTTCTGGAAGTTTCGATAATTTGATTGAATTTCCTAGTTAGCAAGTTCGACTGGTTATAACTTTTGATTCAAAAGAAATAATGTAACACTTGTAGGCAATTCTCTAGAAATGTGTTTAAAAAATGTGTTGCAGCAATATTTTATGGAAAATATAAAATATTTTAAGAAATAGAATGTTTGAAAAATTCCAAAATTTGATTAAAATTTCTTTAAAAATTTACATTTTTGCAAATTTTTATGTACATATATTATTTCTGACTGTATTTTTTATTATTGTGTATAAAAGTGAAACTAAAAATGTAAAAATATTCGGAATTTTTAGAAAACTTAAAAGAAGGTCGCCGAACGTAGTCGGATACCTTAAATGTTCAAAAATTTCAGATATAAATTAGGACAGTTATCACTTATTAATTTTATTGGAGCTCCAAAACGCGATATAAAATTATCAAAAAAAGTATCCGCTATTATACGAGCCGAGGCCTTTTTAAGAGGTATAATTTCAGCCCATTTGCTGAAATGATCGGTAATTACTAAAACATATGGATTACGTCTCACTCTCGATGTAGGGTACGGACCTAACAAATCTAACCTAACTATCTCATTTGGATAATTTGATACAATCGGATTTAATCGACCAGCTGGTAACGCGTTTTTATAATTATTAACTTGGCACATATGGCATGTACAGACTTATTGATCAATAAACTTTTTCATATACGGGAAATAACAAAGGTCAGTTATTTTATGATAAGTCTTACAACGACCAAAATGACCCGCTATTGGCTTGTCGTGAAATTCTCTCATTATTTCATTCCTTAAAGACTTTGGAATGTATACTCGCATTTCACCTTGTGAAGTCGCATATTTCGCATAAAATAACAAGCCTTCTATCAGTTTGAAGTCTTTGGACCAACTCTCACATAGCGTCTCATTAACTGAGCTATCTTCCGGGTTTTCTAAATATCTATAGATATGACCTAAATCTGGGTCATTCTTTTGCTCTGTTATTAACTGTTCTCGCGACGTAAGTACCAAATCTCTGATCACTGCACAATTAACTTTCTCTCCCATTATACTTTTAACCGGGTTCCTGGATAAAACGTCCGCCGACACATTTTGATTTCCAGGTCTATGTTCCCATTCTATACTAAATTCTGCTAATTTGAGTGCCCATCTGATCATCCTACTCGTTAAAGCAGCGTGATCAGTAATAACTTTAATCGGCAGTGATCCTAATTATGTTCTGAATTTATTCAGTGCCCAAACTACTACTAAACTTTCTCTATCGATTACCGTATAATTCCTCTCAGCGTTGCTAAGTGTACGCGAAGCAAATACAACTGGTCTCTGTTCCTGATTTAGAACCGCTCCCACACCTATTGAACTTGCAGCTGTAAATAACTCGAAAGGCTTTTTGAAATCCGGCAATTTTAAAACTGGCGCCTTCGTTATGGCCGCCTTGACCACGTTGAATGCCTTCTGCGCCTCAATTGACCAAAATTTTTCTTTACTTTTCGCTTAAAATTATAAAGGGGTTCGCGAAGATCAGCATACTTTTTAATAAATTTCGCATACCACTGGGATATACCTAAAAACTTGCATACCTCCTTGGAACTACGCGGTGGTTTCATCTCAAGTTCTGCTCGAACCTTTGTCTCATTCGTTTTGATTAATCCTTACTAATAATCAATCCTAAATACTTCAATTCATCACAACCAAATCTACACTTCTCTTTGTTCAATGTCAATCCAGCATCCTGTAATAACGTAAAATCCTCTTTAAATGCTCAACATGTTGAGTGAATGATGGAGACGAGATAATTACGTCGTCCATATATGCAATCACAAACCTCCCTATCACCGGATTCAATATAATTTCTATCGCTTTCTGAAAATTAGGAGCCGCCCCTGATAAGCCAAATGGAATACGCCGAGATGCGTAGGTGCCACTTTTTACTACGAACGTGGTCTTAACAATATCACTGGGGTTTACTGAGATTTGAAAGTACCCACTTCTTAGATCAAGAGATGCCATTATTGTCGTATAGGGGATATTCATTATTAAATCATTTATTAAGGATAACTTATTATGGGGATATTTTGTAATCGAATTAAGTTTCCGATAGTCAACCGCAAATGTATATGCTTCCTTATTATCCAGTGGTAACCCATTATTTTTTTACATATCACAATAGGTGACGCGTACAGGGATTGAATTGGAATTATGGTTCCCTCCGACAACATTTTCTCTACATGATAATCGAGCATCTCTTGTTTTACCCTATCGTAACGGTACGGCCTAGAAACAACAGGTGGCTTATCTCCCGTATCAAATTCATGATATAAAACAGGAGTAAACCCTGGTTTATCTGAAAATAATCCCTTAAATCTATTAAACAAATCCTGTAACTCCTGTTTTTGTTTTTCCTCCAACTTTGTCTTAGAAAGATTTATTTCTACATTTCCTTCCTCAACCGTTTTAACCACCGTATCTATTTGCGAATCGGGAATCTCCAACGATTTTCGATCAAAATCCAAAATAATCTTTGATCCACTTATGAAATCCACCCCGAGAATACATGGGTATTCTAAATCTGTCAACACATGAAACAACCAATTCTTTCAAACTCCCTAATTCGAACATTCAATTCCACAATTCCTACATTTTGACACTTAGCTCGCTGTGCTGTGATCACCTGAGCACGCGCTTTTTCTACTTGCTTATAAAAAAAATATTTTCTTTACATCTCCTCCGATATAAATGACTTCTCCGCTCCAGTGTCCCATAACGCTTTCATAAGTGTTTCATTTAATAATATAGGAACATATGGGAGCTCCACCGGAGACAAACATATCGCAGAAAGTTTAATCGGTATATCATCTGCCGACTGAGTCTGATCACTTTGAACATCTCTAAATTTCAAAAAATTCAATCGTCCCTTTTGCATCCTATCGCCTCGACTAAAATTCTCACTCGAACCCCTATTTCTGCGGTCCCCTCAACTAAAATCAGCATTTCGGCCTCCATTTCTAAATTGGTATCCTCCATCGTTAAATCTTCGATCATCCTTCTGAAATCTATTCCTGCTCTGATTTCCTTGACGGCCATTCTCCTAGTTACCCCTATAATCATTTCTGCCATTACTCGGTCTACGCACAACTTCCAAATTTCTCCAATTTCTTCGATTGTCACAAGAATTAGACATCCTACTTATATTCCAACCTCGTTTTTCCACATTTTCACTATTCCCCAAACCACGCATTGAATATCTTTCCTCAAACTTCGCTAAGACCTCCAAAGGTTGGATCGTATTTTTTGGATTTCGAACCTCCAACTCAACCTGGACTTGTGGTTCGAGTCTAACGAAAATATGATCCACCAAGTCTGCCTGCGACATCCCAAGCTCTAGTTTTTTATTCAACTTTAATAAATCGTAAACAAAATCTGTTCTCTCCTGTCTTTTCTCTGCTGGCACGCGGAAAACCTAATCTCTAAATCTTTCTTGTTTCGGATCGCAGGGAATTCTTTTGACAATGCTGCTTTTAATTGCGCGAAATCTGTGGCGGTATTCTGCACTTACGCTGATCCGAATATCTGATACCCATCTTGGACCCTTACCAGGAGATGACCTTTCAAATAAGCACATGATAAATCACTGGGTATTTCTAGTAATCTTATATGATTATCAATACCTTCCAAGAATTCAGTCACATTTTTGGACCCCGAAATTACACTTCTGGTAAAACATTAAACCCATTCGAGCTTCTTATCCCGGGGTTATATAAATTAAATCTCGTTGTGTGCCAATGTGAAATTGCCCCCCTAGGGTGCCCTTCTCCTTGATTATCTGCGTGAGCTAGAGGTGTAGGATTAACAAATGAACTAGAAGTTTCCATATTCTTAATATGGCTTTATTAAGAATTTAAACTTAAACGTCTAACAGATTAGATAATAATAATATATGCGAGAGAATCTCTACGATTACAAAACACACAATATCAATAATACCGAAATAACTCGGACCACTATGAATATCTAACCCACCTAATCTCAATTCTAATAATATCTCAAGTCCTAATATTCAATAGTCAATCCTACCTTGATCCGATCGCTGATCTAACCATGAGGGAGTTGCGTCTTTACTCGAGTGCAATGGTACGCACCTTGACCTAATGACTCTATCTTCGGGAAAACCTCTGTTGGCTGTCACTTCACAATCGTATCACTCTTTATCATAACATTCCCCAAATTATCATAACATTCCCCAACTTACTCAAACTCTGATATTTAAAAGCTATCTAATTTGCATCTTATATTCAAGTTTCACTTCTTGGGTTTTGGTTGGAAAAGAGTTGCCATTAATCCTGGCCCTAAAAGAACCCAAAGGACATGTTAATGAAAAGACGCGTGAGCCCGTCACAAGTTCTTTACTATTTATAAAAATGGCAGTGGTCTTAAAAATGTTCATTGTATCTTGTAATATTTCATTGTATGCTTCATATTTAATGAATTTTACCAGATCTACTGTTATAAATATTCAAACCATTAGTAACTCTTCTAAGCTTTATTGGGATTTTAAGAAATTTTGAGTAAGAAATAAGTCGAAGTAAAAGTAAATAAGTTGAGTAAACACGAGTAAATTTAAAGTTATTATTAATATGTATTATTAAGTGTTTATATAAAAAGCTAAAATGTGATTATTTATTTCTCTATCACAGATTAATGACCTGATAAAAGCTGTATTATTATCAAAATATTTGCTGAGCATTTGACTATAATAGTATTTAAATATGAAGGCAAAATTTCCTGGCACTTTATCTACAAAAACTACTATAAAATGATTTTGTAATTTTTTAACCTGATATACACTCTATAACAAAAAAAAAAATGACTCACCAAGAACGAGTTGTCCTATAGAAACAAAAATTGCTGAGTAGAAAGAATATGTACAGAACAGAAAGGGATTAAAATTTCAGAAAAATTGAATGATTTATTACATAGTTGCAAATTAACGAGCTCAATAAAATGTTGACCCACCTCTAGCCTGGATGCAAGTTGCCACATAATATGGCACAGAGTGAAAAAACACTCCTGCGGTACTTCTTGCCAAATTTGCTCCAATTGTAACAGTCAGTAGAATTCCAACCCGATTGAGCCAAGCTCCACTGTAATCTGGTTTGACAGTGTGTAGGTGTGAATGACAGAGGGTTGGTGCGAACGTAAATTTTGCTCTATCAGCCGTCTATGAATGGTCATGGTGGACACTCGTGTGCAGGTCGCACGTCTGGTGCTTGATAACGATGAATCAGATGCTGTGGCAGCTGATCTAACAGTCAGTATGTCCTACCGATCTGCTGTGGCCCTAGGTCGACTGCTACCATCATGACGCTGAAATCTGCCATTGTTCACCCATTCTTGCCAGCATCTTCTATTGGCCGCATCGCTTCAACCCATCTGACGAGCGATTCTCCGATTTGGCCAACCTGCCTCTTTCGATCGAATAATATGTGCTTTTTGAAACTCTGACAGTTGCACATAATGAGCCTGAATCCTGCGGAGAGGTATTTTTTCAGTCGTTAAAAGGTATCCGCAGTGCAACAAAAATTTTGACCATCATATTGAGAAACATCATATCGCTTCTTATAGACACCTGCTGAGTACGCAGTTCCGATGCATTGTAGCTCCAGGGAGTAATTCATTGGACACCAAATTTTAATAATTTGCATGTTCAATACAAGTGCCTATGCATACAAAATTTCATTACAATCAGGCAACTCCTTCTTGGTGCGTCGTTTCTTTTGTTATAGAGTGTATATGAATAAAATGATTTTGCAATTTTAAATATATTTTTGCGAGATATTATCTGTTCTAAAGCTATTTTTATTAAATTGCTGTGAGTATTATATTTGAATACCGTAAAATCTTCCAAAGGCATACAATACTTAATAGCCATATTCTAAATGAATTGTTCTATATATTCATTTAATCTTTAATTAATTTTTGATTATCTTATTATATATTATATTGGAAATTATAAGTATAGATTTAACACATTTATTCATTATATTTCTCAGATTAATGTCTTTTACTGTATTGAGGTCACCAATAATAACATGCTGGTGAATGTTTATCATTAAATTCTTTATATTCATTACATTTACAATACTGTAAGTTTTTCTGTTTTATAAACACATTGTATATATATAGTTTAAAATTTATCTACCAGTTTTTTTAATTGTACACTGCTGGCCACCGTAACTGCAGCACCCTAAGGGAAGCATGCAAATAACATGAAATTTACAACATGCACTAGTGGAGGTGAGATATGCAAATGATTAGAATTTTTCAGCGCAGACACACAGCGCCACCTCAAAGTGCTATTTAAGGCTTGGAGATTTCGACGATTTCAAGTTTGGTAATTGTGTTTTTCTTGTGGTTTTTTCAAAAAACCATCAGTTATGTCTCGTAGAAAACAGCGATCAGCTTTTGATCAAGTATCCGAGTTCAACGGAGGAAGGATAGTGGCCTACCGAGATTGTGGATTATCTTTCAGGGAAATCGGTAGTCGTGTTGGACAAAACCAAACAACTGTAATGCGGATATGTGACTGTTGAATGCAGGAGGGTACGAAGGACCGATGTTGTCGATCGCATTCACCTCAGTGCACCACTTCACGTGAGGACAGGCAAATTGTGAGCATGGCATTGACGTATCGCTCAGTCACATGACGAACCATAGCACAGAACATTGAACCTGTAACGCATCATTCAGTATATGCGCGTACCATTCGACACCGTTTACAGCAGAGTGGTCTGTCTGCAAGACGTCCATTGCTTGGTCTACCCTTGACGCAGAACCACAGACGTCTTCGCCGCCAATAGTGCGATGAAAGAAGGATGTGGGTGGCAGAATGGAATTAAGTTGTCTTTACTGACGAGTCACGCATCTGTGTGCAACACCACGATGGTTGGATTCGAGTCTGGAGACACCGTGGAGAGAGGATGCTGAACAGCTGCGTTATGCACCGCCACACTGGTCCTGCACCGGGTACTATGGTATGGGGCGTTATTGGATATCACTCTCGCACTCCTCTGGTACGCATTGCCGGTACTTTAAACAGCCAGCGCTACATCTACGAGGTGTTGGAGCCAGTTGTCCTTTCTTCCTTTCAGGGCTTGGCCACAGCCATATTTCAACAGGATAATGCGCGATCCTACGCGGCACGCATTGTCCAAAGGTTCTTTGTCAATCACCAGATTGAATTGCTTCTCTGGCCGGCTCGCTCTCCGGATCTTTCGCCGATAGAAAACATGTGGTCTATGGTTGCTCATTGATTGACCCAGATTACACCCCCAGCTGCCACACCAGATCAACTTTGGCAACGTGTGTAAGTTGCTTGGTCTGCTGTACCCCAAGAACACATCCAAAGTCTCTTTGAATCAATGCCGAGGCGTGTTGCAGGGGTGATTTCCAACAATGGCGGCTACTCTGGCTACTGATTCTGGCAGGAACCACCCTTCACAGAAGTCTATAAATTTAATCATTTGATACTTGGTCAACATGTTATCTACAAAATGAATTTTGTTGTGCTATATCTTGTCTTTCTTGGTGTTGCATTTACGGTGGCCAGCAGTGTATTTAAAAGATTTTTTTATAATGATATGAATTTGGAAAGTTGAAATTGTTTTTTAAATATGTTGAAAAAATTAATATTACTACAAGATTTTTTCATGTATAATGATGTAATATATTCTGTTTGATACTTTGTATTTTCATTGACTTTCATTTTACGTTTACGTTCCAAATATTTGTAAATGTCTCTTATAATATATAATCCATGACAATCTTTTTTAATTCATCTGCATTTAATATTTCTTCTGTAATACATAATTCTGCTTTACTTAATCCAAACATAAATGATTTGATGTGCTTCGTGTTAAAATTTTTCTCAAAATTTTTACATATATCTATTATACCATTTTAACAAATTTTTTGTCTTTTCATAGTTTTTTAGTTCTAGCCCCTCTAGTTTTAACTTTATCAGTTTTTTTAATCTGATTATTGTAGCAATTTTCTTGAAAATTATTTTTTAAATTGCCTGTAGGATATTTTTACTTAGGTATAATGCATTTAGCCCTTAAGGGTAATCAGCGTTATAATAATTAATATAATGATTTTCCCACCATAATCTTTCTTTAATATCAAGGACTACATTAATAATATTAAGTGTGCAACATTTTCATAAACTTAGAAGCCTGTCCTATATATTTCAATTTTGCCACGGTTTACAAGTCTATACTTATATACAGTAAAATATTTTTTAAAAAGTAAGTTTAGAATTATCATCGACATATATATACATATGCACTCTTTTACAAAAGAATCGAAGCATCATTAAAGAAGTGGTTGTTCTTAATTAAATTAAATGTGTGTACAGCTTGTAACGGGTCTATTCGCGTACCTCCTACTAATCCTCTTGGGGGTAAAAATGTTGTTTTAAATATTATTTTATTGAAAATTTTTCTTTCTAAGAAAAAGGCATTAGTTATGCAAATCAAGGCTTATATTTAAAGATTAACTTTCAAGTTCGAGAGAGATGTTAGAAGCTAAAGGACAGAAGTTAGTGATTAACATAAAGATAGTAGAGAGTAGTGCTTTGTAGATTATTTGCTTAATATTTAAGATTGACGATTTGGTTAATTTGATATTTATTATTGTTGGCTTGAATTAGATTAACTTAGAACTTATCTTCAAATATTTAGAAGGTTTATTGCCAGAACGTGTTAAGATTAATTGATCCGATTTATAATTAAATCTTCAATTATCTCGTCTATCTCGCGTTTGCTCAAATATTTATCTAAAGGTGCATTTCTTAACTTGGGTTGTTGAAATTTGTTAGGTTGTTCAGAATTGTAAATAAACTGTGCTTGTTTTGACTATGACTAATTTTCCTTCTAGTTCTCGTCCACTAATGGATGGGACCGCTCATCCATTACAAGCTCATACACAAATAATAAAATGATAAGAAAACCAAGGCCATAGAGCCCGTCCACGGCTCACGATTACAGCTTGAATGTTTAAATCAGTAGTTGGTTAAACCACCCCTAGGGGGGATCCATGCTTGTGTAAGCCTCAGTAAGGAGTGATAGAGGTTCCTAATGTTATCCTGCTAGGCATTCACTAGTTATTGTTCCAAATCTGAGGCATTTTGTTGTGCCTGTAACTCATGTCTTATCATGTCAAAAAAACGTTCAAATGGTGAAATGTATGGTGACCTTGCTAGCCAAGGAGGAGTAATAACGGCACGAAGGTAGTTCAGAGATATGCGAGTGGTATGGTGCCTAACATTATATTGTTGGTAACTGGCCCCTGGATATATATGACGTAGCACACTGAACAATTCGTCATTGGTAACATAATACTGTATATTTGTTTCTCCTGGTTTTAATGGTACAATTAACTTCTCCTCGTCATTAATTTTTAAAACTTCAAAACGTTTTAATTGTCTGTAATCCAAAGTTGTGTTGCACTTAGTTTTAGCAGAAACCACTTCAGAAAGTATTTTAGATTACTTTTCTTTTGAAAAATAAAAACAACTGTCTTCTCATTTACCCATAATCAATGCATTTAACTTTTCAAGAAAAATACCACGATTCACTGCTGTATCCATTCAATGTGAATTAGGGTATCGGGAAAAAAATTAAGAAAACGTTTTGTTCACTCCATCAAACCTTGCATAAGACTGACAAAGCTGACCGACTCCCAGCAGAACAAAGGATTTGGCGGGAAACAGCCAGTCGGCTCCTCTGTTTTCGACCTCCACCAGAGAATATTTGTGATTGTCGACATACGTCGGTGATAGTCCGAATGTACAAAATTGTAATACAATATTCGATCTTTCATCGACGTATTTGGTGTGTGTCGACATTCACCGGTGAAAGTCGACATTCTCCTAATTTGGACATCCACAGTGTTGTTGTTTCCAATCCCCTTGGAGCAGGAAAGTCTACATCAAGTCCATTTGACCATTCCGTAATAGTGTCACACACCAGGTCTTGCTGTTCATCATCCACAGTAACATATGTTTATATGTTTATATATATATATATATATATATATATATATATGTAAGGATAATTAAATTAGATTAAAAATTAAATTCCCTATCTAGTAATTCACTTTTATATCACCTCCTCACCACTTCAAGTATCAAACTAATGACCCATTTATTTCTTCCGAACATATGGCCTAGCCAATAAACATGTCTAATTCCAGAGCGTTATATATGTCAACATTAACTTTCAAGATCACTCATGAACGCCGCGATCTGTGTTTTAAGTGTTTAACCCACTTAAGATATTCGGTGGCGTTCTTTTTTCTCTCTCTGCATCTTGCATCAGATGATGTCTAACTTTGATCCAATAAAGACCATTATTAAAACTAAGTCTGTTTCTGACTCTAAAATCATGTCAGAAATAACGCCGGCAGGATTCCTGAAAACGCATTTCAGAATTTAAACTTAAATGTATTCTTAAAATCATCTTAAAATTAAAACGAACGCGAACGCGCGCGCGACCGTAATAAATGCTATGGAGAATTTGAAGGAACTCGGATGGCGCTTCTACATACCTTTGCTGAAGACGTCGGGTAGACGAAATTAAAAGGAATGGTACGGAAAAAGAAGAAACGTCAAGTATACCAACCATCGAGAAAAGTGCTTTAAATAACGATTATAGGACTCCGTTGAACGATAATTCTCTCTACACTAAAGGAGGCGGATTGACGTGAGTGAAAGAAACAACGTTCTAATGGTGAAGAAAAAAAAATGAAGAGAAGCGTGGATTCCCCCTATCCCCGGGATGAAAGACGGTAGCTCATTCGACCAGAGAACAAAAATCTTCTGGGTCAAAAAGTCTGCACAATAATACCACGAATTTTACCACCATCAGTTTACAAGAGTGAAGTGCCAACATCGAAAGAAAATTAAATAAATAAAATTTTACTAGTGCAAATCACAACTGACAACAACATCTGGATTACCGCTCAACAAGGGCTTCTGCCGCTACGAAGTGAAGGTCAGTTAAATTATATATTTCCAATTTTAACACATTGAAATGACTGAGTTTTGCTGAACAGAACTTTAAGAAGAAGAATATATGATATTTAATTTTTATAATATAGTTGTGTTAAATCAGATATTCTTTATATTCTAACTCAGAAAACAAAGTCTATAGGTTTCGTCAAACAAAATTTTGAGAAATTTTAATATACTTCTCATAATTTTATCTTAAGATGTCGAATGAATTAACATTTAAGATAGAAATT